>VMDO01002149.1:0-177212 GCA_007922755.1 Pedetes capensis
AACTCATGTCCTTGCAGCAGAAAATGGAGGGGTGGGATAGCTCTCCAGGGCCACCGAGAACAGGTGCCTGCTCCACACATCTGACAGAAAATCCTAGACACTGACAAGTCTTCCTCCTCCCCCTCCTCGTCCTCCTCCTTCTCTCTTCCTCTTCCTCCTTCTTGTTCTTCTTTCTCCTCTTCCTCCTCTTCCTCCTCCTCCCTCTCCTCCTCTCCTTCTTCCTCTTCCCCTTCTTCTCCTCCTCCTCTTCCTCCTCTTTTTTTCTTCTCTTCTTCCTCCTCCTCCTCCTCCTTCTTTTCTTCTTCCTCCTTCCTCTCCCTCCTCTTCCTCCTTCCCTCCTCCTCCTTCTTTTCCTCCTCCTCCTTCTTTCTCCTTCCTCTTCCTCCTCCTCCCTCCTTCTCCTCCTCCTGCTTCTTCTTCCTCCTCTCTTCCTCTTCTCCTCCTCCTCTTTTCTTTTGCTGTACTAAGGGTTGAATTGAGGGCCTCAAGCATACTAGGTAAGCCCTCCACCACTGAGATGCAACCCTTTTACTTATTGTCTTGAGACAGGGACTCCTTAAGTTATGCAGGCTACCTCTGGCCTCAAGCCTGCGATCCTCCTGCTTCAGCCTCGCAAGCTGCTGGGACCTCCTCCTCCTTCTTCCCTCCTCCTCCTGCCTATGGGACCATAGGCACATGCCACCGTGCCAGGCAGAAAGCCTTCTACATCTCTTCCTTACCTATCAATGGCACTGAATCAGAAGTCGCAGGCATGATCTCAGCCACGAGCAGCATGAAGACAGTCAGAGAGAGCAAGACTGTTATCCCTAAAACACAAGCACATGGAAGCTCCTGAGTTAGAACAGACGACATTCCACCTGACAACAGCCTCTAACCTCAGTTTCAAAGAACTAGGGAGGTGCTGGCAGAAGGCTGTAGGACACACGGTTTCTGTACATGTGTTGTTGTTGTTGTTGTTGTTGTTAGGTGCCGAGTCGGTATCTCACTCATAGTGACCCTATGTACAACAGGAGAAACACTAGTGTCAGTGCTTCTCTGCTGTTCATAGGGTTTTCAATGGAGGGTTGATTTTTGGGAGTGGGTTGCCACGTCCTTCTCCCAAGCCTACAGCACCTGGGGTTCCCAGGCGGCCTTCTATCCAAGGACTAACCAGGCCTGACCCTGCTTAGCTTCCGAGATCTGACGGGATCAGATGCCACAGAGCTACGGCTGTAGGCCTCTGTACACATAGGCATGTGTATTTTTCTGGGTGCAGTTTGTGTTACCTACCAGAACCCAAAGGAATCTCTGGTGGAGAGGAATTTAGGAAACAGAACTTCGACCGAGTCAACCCAGCACACTTCTCTCCCAAGTTCTTTATTGAGTTGTTATTGAGAGGTAATTTCACAGAGCAGGAAAAGAAACAGCCATACGGTCAGAGGCCTGGCTTCAGGTCTTTGCCACTCACAAGCTGTGTGGCCTGGGTAAGTCCTTTAACATGCTGAGCCTCGTACTCAGAAGATAAAAGGTTTGTGAATGGTTTCTACTAAATCTGCATAGGTGGAGTAGCTCATTGAGGCAATGGGAGTCTCGGTGCACTATTCAAAACCTCCCTTTTCTAGCTGGGCACGGTGGCGCATGCCTGTCATCCCAGCGGCTTGGGAGGCGGAGGCAGGAGGATTGCAAGTTTGAGACCAGAGGCCGTCTGCATAACTTAGTGAGACCCTGTCTCAAAAAGTAAAAAAATGGGCTGAGGCTTCAGCTCAGTGGTCTAACACCTGCAGAGCATGCAGGTGCAAGGCCCTGGGTTCAACCCCCAGTACTGCAAACAACAACAACAACAACACCTTGCTTTTTTGATTTTCGTGGGGGAGCAATGGTAAGGAATTACTGTGCAATTCTGGGCAGCAATTTACAAACAGAAGCGGATGTTGAACTGAACAGGTCCCTGTCCACACTGGAAGGTGACCAACTGCCGCCAAGGAGCATGGTGGAGAGGCAGTGGGGGAGAAGCACAGGCCCTTCAGGGTGGAACAGAGCTGGGCCCTCCCTGAGGGTCCCCTGCCCTATGTCGAATTGGAGGATCTCAGGATCCGGCTGGACTCTCAGGAGAGCTTGTCTGTCTGTCGAGCCTGGAGACTGGATTGGGGCCTCTGGGACCACGGAGCATCCCTGGGCTAAGACATTGATGTGTGATGAGCCCCGCAGGTCTCAGGGACCCAGCGCTAGGCACCCCTGCACTGTTCACAGCTGGCCCTGTGGAGCTGACTCCAGGGAGGGAGCCAGGCACCCACCGAGAGAGATCTTCTCCCCAGAGTCCGCAGGGAGCAAGAACACCAGCAGAGCCAGGGCCGAGATGAGCACGCAGGGGATGAGGAGGTTGAGGCCGTAGTACAGCGTCCGCCGGCGCATGGTCACCGTGTAGGTGACGTCTGGGTACGGCTCTCTGCAGCACTCGTAGAACCTCTCGCTCCTCTTGCCTGGGATCCCTGCAGGGGGGTGTGGAGAAAAGCGGCATCATCAGAATACGCAAGGACTCTGCTTGTGTCACACACAAGCGCAGACCTGGAGTTCCCTTTGTTGTTTTCAGGTGCCTTCATGTCACATTGGACTCACAGCAGTCTGATGTAAGACAGAATGGAGTGCTCCTAGACACTGTGCCATGCTTGGCACTATGTCAGTGCTTCTCTGCTATTCATAGGGTTTTCAATGGCAGATTGTTTTAGGAGTGGGATGCCAGGTTCTTCTTCTGATTTTGCAGTGCTGGGGATCAAACCCAGGGCCTCAGAGCAAGCACTCTATACACTGAGCTAAGCCCCAGCCCTGGGGTTTCCTAAGTGCTGAAAAATTGGCCACTTCGTGTATGAATAAATCCTTGTTGGTTTCTTATAGAGTTATTTGAAGGTATCTCAGTGATACAGGAGCAAAAACTAGCAGGTATCCTTTTGATAGACTGGAAATACATGGTTATAAATAATACATTGTCAATTTTACACCATTATAATTATGAATACAGGTGTGTGCCACATAACATTTCTATCAAGGGCAGAACAAATATACGATGGTGGGCCATCAAGATGATATCACTTGGTGGGCTGGGTGCGGTGGCGCATGCCTGTAATCCCAGCGGCTCCAGAGGTGGAGGCAGAAAGATCGCAAGTTCAAGAACAGAGGCAGTCTATGTAATTTGGTGGGACCCTATCTCAAAAAAGTAAGAAAATGGGCTGGAGGTGCAGCTCAGTGGTGTAGCACTTGCAAAGCACGCAAGCGCGAGGCCCTGGGTTCAATCTCAAATACTGCAGAAAAAAAAAAAAACATCACTTGGTGATTTTGTAGCAGGTTTAATTTATATAAGTATACCCTTGTATATTCACACAACAAATTCACCTAACAATGCATTTGCAGAATCTGTACTTCAGTACTAAGCAACCCAGGACTACATTGTCTTTCCACTTAAAATGCTGAAATACTGGTTCTCACTGATAAAAGTCAAAATGCTGCAGCATGATTAGAAAGAGAGAGAGAGAGAGAGAGAGGAAAAATCCTTTTCTGGGCCATAGAGATTTGCTGGCAAGGGGTAGATTGGCACACAGACATCATGTCGGGAACGGAATCTGCCAGAAAGAACATTTGCCAGAGTCTAACAGTGTATAGCAGGGCTCAAAAAGTGCCAGAATGACCAGTTTGCCTTCCGAGCTGCTCCTTCAAACGGACTTAGGAAATTTTCGACCCCCCTGATTTGCATCACTTTCTGATCACCAGACTGGTGCCCATCAAAGTGTGAAGCTGCTGTACCCACTGCTTGGTATCAAACCCCAAGCCCTACCTCCCCTCAGCGGAGTGCTGATTCAGTGTCTCGCTGAACCTGTTTCCTGACGACAAATCTGTTTTGTGCCAGATTAAAACTGTGTATACTTTTATCAGAACCTTGTTTGTGATTTTTGTGGTCCACACCATCCACTGAAATCTGTGACCAGCTACGTTTTAGGAACGGAGTGGAATCAAAGAATGCCCAGGGGTCTATGGCTTGTTCAATATTGCCCTCCCTGAAGCTGTTAGCTCCCCTTAGAAAGTGCTGCATTTGCTCATTGTTTTCTGTTTCTCGTCCTAGAGCTCCCTGGAAATGATGGAGAACATTGCCAAGTCCACCAAATGCTCACGCTGAAAAAGGCAGTGGAAAATCCCAAAGTTTTTAAGCAGGAAAGAAAGCAGCTTTCTTCCAGGCTTCCGGGCCTGGGTCTTTTCTGGGCTTACCCATGAGGTCCCATTCTCCGTTGGGGATATAGCTGCTGATATCTGCCTCCTGCATCTGCAGATCCAAGGACCACCCTCCGTAAGACCAGGACCCAAACTTCAGCTTGCACTGCTGGACGTCGAAAGGGAACCAGCGAACATCGATGTAGCAGGAGCTCTTGAATATGCCTATGTGGGGATAGGAACAATCAGAAGAGCGGAGTGGAAGCTAACGGACATGGCTTATTTACATGCCCTTATGTACACACACACAGCACACACACACACAACAGCAGATCCTCCCGTCTGCCCTACCCCTTCAGATTGCTGCTAAATGTGTCCAGGAAAAAAAGAAAGAAAAAGAAAACACACACTACGCTTCTTTTTCCTTTTCTTTCTTTTTTCTTTCTTTTCCTTCCTTCCTTCCTCCCATCCCTTCTTCTTTCCTTCCTTCCTTCCTTCCCTCCCTCTTTCTTTCTTTCTTTCTTTTTCTTTCTTTCTTTCCAAAATCTGTAGGAAAGCAGCTCAGATGAAGCTTCTCTGTCATTCAGAATCCAAACACAATCACAGGCTCTGCTTCAGAGGATTTTTCTCAGGGCTTTCTGTGCAAAAAATTAGCTCTCAAAATTTACATTACCATAAATGTCTTTCAGATCCTAAATAATAAGAGAAAAGTAAAGAATGCAAAAAAACAAAACAACAACAACAACAACAACAAAAAACCCCTCAGAGACATCAATAAAAATGAAGAAGTTGGAAAGAGGAGCTGAAAGGTGTGTGGTATTTGCATGGGCGGGGTGCATGGATGCTTTAGGTAATAAATCGAGAAAGGAGTTGATTATCTAAAATGTATGTGGAGGGTCATTTTAACTAGTTCAAGTTCTAGAGCAAGAAGACAATAAGAACTGAAAGGTTGAAGTTAAAGAGAGACCACGTGGATATAAGGACAGTTTCCATTGCAAAGAGCGACTCCAGGCCTGAGTAAGTCGGAAGTGAACTTCCATCAATCATGGTGAGAAGAGCAGACAAATCCACTCCAGTTTTTATGTCCTGTGTCCTCCCTGCCCAGTGGGACACTGGACTGCAGTGGCAGCTATGAATGGCTTCAATGTGCCCCCGCTGGTGGGGCAAGGCAGGCACTCTATAATAACTTCTGCTAATGAACTAAAGGGACTCAAGGGCCTTGCAAACACACATTCCACCTCACAGACAACGTGGGAGAAGATAAGAAGCTACTGGTCCCCTAGAGGTCCTTTAAATATGATTTGCAGCATGACCTCAGACGCTCACAGGAATCTGCAAGTCATTACTCACACTTCCCTATTAGTGGGCTGGGTTCTCTGAAACCCACATTGGTTGCAAGTTAGAAAGGCCTATGAGAAGATGAGTCTGCTTCTCTGAAAAGCCCCAAGAAAGAGACAGAAAGTGCATTGGAGGAGCTGGCTGTGGGACCAGAGGGGATGAACTGCAAACAGGCAAAGGGGACCTTTGTGTAGTGATGGCAATATTCTAAAACTGGACTGTGGTGATGGTTGCACAACTCTGCAAATTTACTAAAAATCACTGAATCACATACTTATCACGTATGGCATGTGAATTCAACCTCCAGGAGAATAAAATATGTTATAATCAAGCCTCTGTTCCAAACCTCTTTCTTGCCCATGTCTCACTATGTGGGGCAGAGGAGCACCCCATACCAAGCCCTACGTGACCCTCAGGCAAAGGTAGCTCTACACCTTTCCTGCCAGTGTAAGGGAGAGTTCCCTGTCTCAGTACAGTTTGTCCCGTTCTGCCCAGGCTCCCAGGGCCACTGTGGATACGATCCCAGAGGGGCTCTTGTGCTCAGCAGCTTGTGCACTGGGAACACTGCTCCTATAGCTGTAAACAGCTTCAGCTTTCAGAACTTGCACCTCCTCGGGCTACACCCATGACAACTGGGGGTCATTTTCTAAAAGGACCTCAGATGCTACAGCTTACAAGCCTGGTGAAAAAGAACACAGGTGTGCTGGGAGGCATCCCTTGGGCCAGAGTGCAAGGGGCCACCTTGGAGGAGGAAGGGCTAGGGTAGGAAACCTGAGCAGGGAGCAGCCTGGTAGCAAGTAATTTAAGACTGAAAATGAGAAAAGCTGCATTTCTTCAACCTATACAAACATTATCGGGAGGTGTCTTCCTTTGCTAGGGGCAATCATTTACTTATTCATTGGTTTATTGACACACTACCCAGATTCTCACTACAGGGTGTTCATCATCTGTTAACAGGAAGGGCATGCAAATAAGCCAGAAGGCAAAGCCAGCTTCACTGTGTGCTGCAAGACAAATGAGACAAGGTTCGGTTGCTCTGGGTGTGTGTGTGTGTGTGTGTGTGTGTGTGTGTGTGTGTTTGTTTAGCAGTGGCAGCAGTGAGGTGGGAGGCAGACATAGTTTCAAATTTCTTGTGAGTAGAAAGTTAAATAAACCAGACAGATGCAATGAGGTAATCCTTGAAAATGGGTTAAAAAACAATCTTCTCAAAGGTCAAAAAACCCAACTGTTAGTCTTCATGGGCTAGGACCCACCCTGAATGTGCCTCAAGGCTGGAAACCTGTATTGTCCCCAAACCAACAATTGCTCAGTGAGCGCCAAGGAAATGACAGGTTGAGGGAAAATCTGGCCCAGGAAGCCGCCACCCACCAGCAGATTGAGAAGGAGAGAGATTGGTCTAGGAGTAAGTTACTAAGGAGTTCTCAGTGAAAATCTCCAGGCCTTGAGTCTAACCTGCTAGTGTTGCTGAATTCATGAACTTAAGATGTGACTCCCAAACTCCCACCATCTCCCCGAGCCCCTGGAGTACCTGCCAAGATACCAAAACATCAGGGAAAAAAAATGGCAGGTGGAAATGGAGGAGAAAGGACCTGGTTATCTGACTTGTGGTTTGAAAGGAGAGTTGGAAATTGCCCAGGAAGGACATTTTCTTTAATTATGAATTAATGTTAAGGAGCACATGGCATAAAATAAGAACACGAGACAAAAGATGGCACAGGCCACCTGAGCCACATTCCAAGGCCAAAGAGAAAGATGGCGCCCGCCAGTTGAGGAGACTTGGGTTGCACACTGCAAGGAGCCATCCCACTCCTTCCGCTGGAGAGCTGTCTGAACTGATCCTCACACATGTTTAGGTTTCCTAACGAGAAGAAGGCAAGGGAAGAGGGTCTCACCTGGAGGGAGGTACTGGCAATGCCCAGACGCGTTCACCAGGACGTTGGTGTGGAACGTGGCATCGAACCGCTCATCGGCACTAGAAATGGAAGCAGGGTTTCATGAGCCAGTGCTACCGGGCTGTGGATTCCCCAGGGCCCTTAGCTCTGCTGTGCCCATGGGTCAGAACAGCAGCTTTTGAGGGGCTCCTGTTTGTACCTGGATAACCCCCTGCCTGGCCTGAGAGCACCTCCATGGCTGGCCTGGAAGGTCCGCTAGGGGCTCCAAGCCCAGCTTGGAAGGGGCCAATGCCTACTCCCCTTCCAGGTGCTCTGTCATATTGTTCACCACGCACACAAACAAAAAGCTCCTAACAATAATGAAACTCGACAGCCACATAGGAGGACACGGGCAGAAGAGAAATCTCAGCATCTCTGCAGGAGAGAAGGCGTGGGAAGGAGCAGTCAGGCAGCCCCTGTGAGCCCCATGGGGCAGGGATTTGGAACTGCGGTGTTCGGAGCTCGGGTTCCAGTCTCTTGAATGGGGTGCACGTTTGGCTGGTGTTTAACAGGTTCACCCTGAATATGCGAGTCACGAGCGCCAGAAGAAGGGCACTGGCAGGGGCCCATGGGGGTTGCAGGGCCCCAGTTAGCAACAGCAAGAGGGCAGATGAAGACAGCAAGTTAAGGACGTTTCGGGGGAATGCACCCCAGGCCCCTCCCTGGCCCGTGTTCAAACCCCTTGGAGGCAGGAGTTACAACTTGGATGAAGGAAATGCACACACCCACCCACACGTGCACACACACTCAGCCACGGGCACACACCAGCAAGAAAAAGCAGCAATTAACATTAACAGCCTGCGTTAACCATGACGCGTATTTTCTGTATTCTGAGGCTTAAACAGATGAGGTCTTTCTGACCCTAGAGGGTCTGCCCTACTGGATTAGTCATTTCCTAGAGATTATAGCCTGCAGTCATACCACGGTGGCATCCAATCCCATCAGGTCTCAGAAGCTAAGCAGGGTCAGGCCTGGTTAGTCCTTGGATGGGAGACCTCCTGGGAACACCATGTGGTGTAGGCTTGGGAGAAGGACTTGACAATCCACTGCCCCCAAACAATCAGCCATCGAAAACCCTATGAACAGCGGAGAAGCACAGACAATAGTGTTTCACCTATTGTACTAGGGTTGCTAGGAGTCAGACACCAACTCGAGGGCATCTAATGATAGAGATAGGAAGTCACTCTTCTGGAATCGCCTTTCAAATACAAATCAACCCACAGATCCACATCCAGACCACTAACCACCTGCTCTATCTATCGCAGGTAGGCCCAGCCGCTATCCATCTGCCCTCAGCCTCCAACACCAGGTACCAGCCTGCCAGCAACAGTCCCTGCGCTCTGGAGCCTGGTCGAATCATCCCAACTGGCCAGTCGGAAACCTGGCCCTGCCTGGCCTGCTGCTTCCCAGGGAAACCACAGGAAAGGGCCCCGCCCACATCCCCCCCCCCCCTTCCTTCTGCCTCATGACTGGCTCAGTGCTTCCCTTCCCCACCACAGCTCCTGCTTTTAGGGACCGTGAGTCTATGCTTCTTCCTTAAGGACAGTCACTTCCCTGACTAACCACACTCAATGCAAACAACTCCTGGGGCCTCTTAAAACACAGCCCTCCCTGTAAATAAACCTCAACCACCTCAGAAAACCTAGGCAGCCGGCCAGGTTCAGGATGGCTTGCTCCACACAGGGAGACCCCAGGGAGCTGGCCACGTGGACAGAGCTTGAGAGGAGCTATTCTATGCCTGAAGCCCTCGCAGTGGGAGGGAAACTGAGAATCCCAAGATTTCAGGGATCAGTCTTTACCACGGCCCACACAATCAAAGCCAGACAACGGTAGAAAGACCCAAAAAGAAGCGCCCATGAAAAGAGTGAAAAATTACTTCTTAAAGAAGTAAT
Source organism: Pedetes capensis (assembly GCA_007922755.1). Taxonomy (NCBI): domain Eukaryota; kingdom Metazoa; phylum Chordata; class Mammalia; order Rodentia; family Pedetidae; genus Pedetes; species Pedetes capensis. Next base: position 9,338 of record VMDO01002149.1, read on the forward strand.
ATTTGTCATGGGCAGTGACACACACCTGTCATCCCAGGGACTCGGGAAGTGGAGGCAGGAGGATCACGAGTTCAAGGCCAGGGCACCTTGAGTAACATAGCGAGACTTTGACTCAAAATAAAAAGTAAAAAACATGGATTGGGGGCGCAGCCTCAGCCCAAGGGTGGAGCACTTGCAAAGTATGTGAGAGGCGCTGGGTACAAACCCACATACTGCAAAAAACAAACAAACAAAAACAAAACAACAAAGAAAAGAAAGAAAAAAGAAAAAAGTTAACATCCTCCCTAAACTTCAAGAGAATATTACAATTGGAAATACAGCAATACGGAAATGAAAGCTATGATTCATGACATAATGTTCTATAAATAGTGGGAGGTTTGGCAGATAAATATCACAGGGATGACAAATGGGTGACCAGGGGGACAGAAATGATGCACATTCTAAAGGACAAGGCCAGCAGAGCTTGCGTCACTAACAGAGGCTCCATCAGGAGACAAGAGGGAAGGTGGGAGGGACAAAATCACCAAAGAAGTTACACAAAGAAATTTTCTAGACCAGAAAGAAATCATTCAATCATGAAGTCAAGGAAAGGCATTTTCAACAATGTGAAGGCCTCCAAGAGGCTGTTTTCCATGCATATGTCCTTCCTCAGCTTCACACACACAAAAAAAGGTCAGAAACTGAGGAAAAAGAAAGTTTTAGGCTAAACTGGGGATGGAGAAGAGGGACTGCCACAGTATTCTATGCAGTGGTCACAAAAGGGTAGGTCTAAAGGAGAGGTGCTGGAGTGTCTAAGAGAGAACAGAGATTCAGAGCGAGAGAGAGAAGCCATCATGGGCTGTAAAAGATGATGGATTTGATTAATGACACATTAAAAGAAAATTTGCAATAAGAAAAGAAGCAACCAGAAATTCAATGGGGAAAACTGTACAAGATTTGAATATGAAACAAAAATTTGCTGAAGTTTAAAGGAAAGGTTGTTGTTGTTGTTAGGTGCTGTCATAGCAACCCTAAGCACAGCCGAAACAAACACTGCCCAGTGCCGTGCCATGCACATGATCTTTTTGTGTTTGAGTCCAAAGTTGCAGCCACCATGTTTCTTCCCGTTTTGACTCATGCCACATCAGAAACTGGAGGTCCCAGGGCTATACTCCATTCCTATCATTAAGGTTGACTCTACTTTGAGGAGGCAACTCTTCCCTAGTCATTTCTTGAATACCTTCCAGCCTGGGAGGCTCATTTTCTGGCACTGTATTTGACAATGCTTCTTTGCTATTCATAGGGTTTTTAATGGCTAATTGTTTCTGGAAGGGCTGGGGTTTAGCTCAGTTATAGGACGCTGCTCCACACTGTCTGAGAATCCAGGTTCAATCCCCAGCACTGCCTAACCAGGAGAAGGATGTGGCAATCCACTCCCCAAGCAATTCCGAAACAATCAGCCATTGAAAACCCTTTGAGGGTCGCTATGAGTCAGACTGGACTCCACAGCACCTAACAACAACAACAACAACAACAACAACAACAGTTGTTTCAGGACTGGGCTATTAGAGCCTTCTCCCTAGTCTGTCTTAGTCTGGAAGCTCAGCTGAAACCTGTCCACCATGGGTGGCCCTGCTGGTATCTGAGATATGGGTGCCATAGTTTTCAGCATCACCACCACATGCAGCCTCCCCCAGCACGACAAGCTGACAGACACATGGAGGTAAAGGAAAGGGAACATAAAACGATAGTCCACTGAGACGATAAGGGACACGTCTCCCATCTGACATCAAGCACCCACAAGGAGAGACAGAGGACAAAGGAGGACCAGGATGTAAATATGTTTTGCTTGAGTGCAGTGTGTATCTGACCTGGTTAGTGGGTCACATTATAAACCAAAGAGGAACCAAATTCAGGCAACAGCAAATTTTTGCCAAGTTACCCAGGATTTCCAAACCAGGTTCTCTGAAACCGAGATTCTGTGGAGGTGCCTTCGGATTTCTACAAATATTTGATTCGGATATTTTCTTTTCTTTGTGTTTGAAAATGGGAATAAATGTCAACACACCCTCAAATGACTGGCCACAAAATTTTAGCTCTTTGGAGACTACCGATGTATTGATTTGTTTGGCCCTTTTTTCTCTCTTTTGGGTGGGAATATAACAAAAAAAAATTTCTCTTGCTATGAATGCACATGGGTTTGAATCTCTTGTACATGAGTTACTACATAAGAGTTCAGGTTTGTGTTGTCTTTTAAAAACTTGAAGACTGCTGCTGGGCACAGCGGCTCACACCTGTAATCCCAGCGATTTAGGAGGTGGGGGCAGGAGGATGCAGGTTAGCAACACTGTCTCAAGATAAAAAGTAAAAAATGGGCTAGGGGTGCAGCTCTGTGGTAGAGCACTTATAAAGTATGTGCCAGGCCCTGGGTCCCACCCCCAAGTACAATAATAATAATAATGATGATGATGATGATGATGATGATGATGATGATGATGATGTAAACTAAAGTTAAAACTTCAAGTTTGCAGCCACACTTACACCACAGTGACCCTACACCAGACTTTGGCATATGTCCCTGGCGTGAAGGATGGTCCCTGGCAATAATAGAAACTATGGTCTGATGCATGCTAGGAGATACAAAGTTCTGCATCTTGTAGGCTTGGGTTTTTATTTTTCTGATTGATTTTTATAATAAATACTATGAGTATTTGTTAGCTCAGAAATTCAATTTTGTAAAACAACCCAAAAAACAAAAGAAGTTCCCACGAGTGTTTTCTCCAAGTATCTATATCAATTTAATTGAAGAGATTCTCAAGAGCACAGGGGGAATGGGTTAAGAAGAAGATAAAAAGCTGTTGCTAATGGCAACAGCTTACCTGTGTGACTCCATAATTTCCGAACATTGTTCATCCAACTGGAATATTGAGATCCATGGCATGGTAACACTGCAATTGTTACCAAAACTCAAATCTCAGTATTCACGATGGCCATTTTATGAATCTTTCCCATAGGCAAGTTGATTCTTATCAACAAATAATGTTAAAGTAAGCTAGTGTGATAGATTTGTGCTGATGCCACTTTATCCATTTGGAACATTAGGGCTGGAAATAAGATTGGTTTGGAAAAAGGGCCCTGTTGTAAAACATGGGATTTGACAACAGCTCTGAGGCAGGAAATCAAGCCTCTCTGAAATGACTGTCCAAAGCCACTCCACGGGAGACAGACCTGGCAACCCACTCCCAAAAAACAACCAGCAACTGAAAACCCTATGAATAGCAGAGAAGCACTGACAATAGTGTTTCCCCTGTTGTATGTAGGGTCGCTTCGAGTTGGATACTGACTCGACAGCACCTAATAACAACAACAAAGGCACTCCAGGCATTTGGGGACTACAGCATCAGGCCAATTCACTGCATAGCCCAGCCCTGTGCATACGGGGATACCCAACAGATGCCCCTGCACAGCGATCACAATGCCATGGGATTGGGCTGCCTTGTAGCTGACAAATACTGATCACCATGGCGGGAGAGTGGGTCGACAGAGGGTCACAGGCAACCCTCTACCTCCCAGCCTAGCCATGGGCTTCCCAGCCACCTGTCATGTGAATATCCGTGTGAGCCTCCTCTGAGACACGGGGTTGGATCTGAGGTCATTGCTTCCCTGATAGATGATAGCCTTGCAAACAGCATACTTGCTAGAAGGAAGCAGAGATGTAACACTATTCCTCACGTCTGCATTTATCCAGGAATGATAAGAGACTGTGAGACTGCACCTCTTCCAGCAAGTAAGCGGGGCATAGGGCAGTGGATTCTGCTCCCTTATCAAGACCACAGTTGCCTGGATTTCTAACCTTTTCAAATGCCCGCCTCTGAGCTCAGTCCTTTGAAGGCACTGGGAATCCATTAACCCATTCCAGGCAGAGAGCTCAAGTATAAAACGTTTCTTTCCTTTCTCCAGAGGTTCAAACCCCACCATAAAGATCACAGCCGACCTTGGCTCCATGCAGCACGAATCCTTCACTACTGCCCACCTTCACGTCTCAAGGGTGAACCATCTTTACTGATCTATCTTTAATAAACTCAGTCTGTATTCTCTACTATCATTTCTGTGTCTTGTATAAATTCTTTTATATAGGGAAACAGATAAACCAAGGTATCTGCTGCCGGGGAGGACCTGCCTGTCACCAGCCTCCTGGACCCATGCTATGGACCTGCTCCCTGCCTCTCCTGGCTAACATCTTCACATGGATTAATATTACTCTTCCCTCTGCTTTCATGTGGATTTGAAATTTCCTGTGTTAAATCACTTCAAAATGATCAGCTCTCCATCCTTTTGGGGTCTTTGTTGTTGTTGTTAGGTGCCATCGAGTTGGTATCTGACTCATAGCGACCCTGCGTACAACAGGTGAAACACTATTATCAGTGCTTCTCTGCTATTCATAGGGTTTTCAATGGCTGATTGATCATTGGAAGTAGGCTGCCAGGTCCTTCTCCCAAGCCTACAGTACCTGGTATTCCCAAGTGGTCTCCCATCCAAGCACTAACCACGCCCAATCCTGCTTAGCTTCCAAGATCTGACGGGATTCGATGCCACAGGGCTTTGGCTGCAGGCCTTTGGGCTGTTAGACAACATAATCCACCTGCATGTGGGATTCTTGAAAACGCCACCCACGGCCCCGTGGTCCTGCCGAGAGGCCCCTTCCTTGGGCTGCACCAATCCTTGTCCAGCCAGTGCTGACCTGAGCTCGCTGTGGAGCAGAGAGAGCCCTGAGCCCCAGCCCCACCACAGCAGAGATGATGTCTGGCCCCATGGGGCGTGGTCAGCAGATGCACTTGTGAGACTCTGGAGACAGGTGCAGTTCCTACAGGTAGAAATGAAGGAGGCCACACCCATGGCACAGGCATGCTCTCGTCATACACCAGGGGATGAACCAGAACAAGGGAGGCTTCGGGAACTCCAGGTTTTCCTGGACCGTGTGGTGAGTGAGACGTTACCCAAAGCAGTGAGGCTGGAAAGGGGGCCTGGAAGCAGAGCGGCTGTGCAAAGCAGGCCTCGGGGACCCAAGCCTCTTGGGACGACAAACTATGCTTTCAGATGCAGTGAAATCACAATGGGACCGTGCGGGTCTGGACCTAGAACTCTCTCCTCTGTGGCCCCTGAGGGTCCCACGCGGGGCCTGGTTCTGCACTTGCAAAGATCTGCTGGCCAGGAAGGGAGGGTCCCTGGTCCGAATCTCAGGACACCCCCCTCAGCGTGCTCTGTAGCAGTGGCCCCACCACTAAGCATGACAGGTCAATCCCTTTCCTGAGAAGGAGGAAAGTGGTCACGCCATCCACGGGGAAGGAGGCATCTGACCTAGCAGCAGCCTGGGAGAAAAAGCCAGGCGAGCCCAGCCATTAAGGAGGCGCAGCAAGACAAAGACCCCTTAAAATGAATGTTCACTGGAACGAGACCCTGGCTCGGAACAGATGAAAAAAATAAAAGAAAAGTCATCCAGGTACACTGTACCACAGCAAAAGGAATACTGTGTGCAGGCTAAGGGAGGTGCTAATAAATAAGGTCTCGTGGGAGATCAGTCCCAATTTCTCTGAGCTCTCAATGACATTGGAAAACAGAGAGGGAAAAGCAGAGGAGCTGTAAATAGTGTCTATGTAAAAAGAGAGACAGACAGACAGACAGATAGACAGACAGAGAGAAGGAGAGAGTGAGGAAAAAACCCATCTACTGCAAGAGACAGTGGATCTAAACTGCCATTTATTTTAAATTTCTTAGGAAAAAGGGGGCTGGGGTGTCATTCAGTGGTACAGCGCTTGCCGAGCATGCTCAAGTCTCTGGGTTTCATCTCTAGCATCAGAAACAACAAACAAATAAACACATAATAAAAAAAAAGAGCCTACCTGCCAATTATATGTTAAGATACAACATTAAGTTACCACTCATGTAAGGAATGCCCAGATTTCAGAGGGAAAACAGGTTTGCTTAGAATAGATGAACCATGTTACAGGAATTTTATATTTCTGTAGCTCAATCTATCTGCCCTGCCACAGATATTCTGATTTAGTTCTCTATTTTATTTTAAAACATTAAGGATGTGCAACCAGCTGTGTGGCCTGTTACAGTCCATGGCCAAAATGTCTTGAGTCAAATTGTCATGGTCATTTCTACCTGGCAGAGATCCCAGGAGGCATGCCTGAGGCATCGGTGGGGGCTTCCAGAGGAAGCGCTCAAACGAAAGAATGAAGCAGTGGTTACCAGGGGAGGGGAAGTGGAGGGGCAGGAATTGGGGAGGTGTGCGTCTGATGATATGAAGGAGCGGAAATTCAGGAGAAACAAGTCTAGAGAATCTAGCATGTAGCATGAGGATTATATGTAATAAAACAATATTGCATTTTGGACATCTACTAAATGAATAGATTTTAGCTGTTCTTGCCACACACAAAAGAAGGTCACTATGTGAGATGATTCCCTCATGCGTCTGTCAGTTTGTTGTGCAGTGGGGGGCTTGCATGTTGCTGTGATGCTGAAAGCTTCATGCTGAAAGCTATGCCACCAGTATTTCATATATCAGTAGGGCCACCCATGGTGGACAGGTTCCTGCTGAGCTTTCAGACTAAGACAGACTGGGGAGAAGGAACAGCAACCCACTCTCCGAACAATTAGTTATTGAAAACCCTAAGAATAGCAGAGAAGCACTGTCAAATAGAGTGCTGGAGAATGAGCCCCCCCAGGTTGAAAGGCATTCCAGAAATGACTGGGGAAGAGTTGCCTCTTCAAAGCAGGGTTGACCTTATGACAGGAATGGAGCAAAGCTCCTGGGACCTTCTTCTGTTGATGTAGCACAACTCAAACATAGTGACTGCGACAATGGGCTCAAACATAAAAAGATCACGTGCGTGGCACAGTGTCAGGGAGTGCTTCGTTCTGCTGTACTTAGGGTTGCTATGAGTAGGACCCAACTCAAGAGCACCTAACAATACAGTCTCACTAATGTGGACAAAGAACATAACACATACATATATAAAGAGCGTGCAATGTCTGGAGAAGGAAGCAGAAGAAACAGCAGGAATAACATGGTGCTGAGGTCCCTGGGTTCTCTATTTATCTAACAGATTTCAAACTAAGTTCTAGTGAAGGCTGCATGCCAGCAATGCCAACAGGTACAGACAGAAAAGTCCTTAGAGAAGCCTGCCCTCTGCAGCCAAACGATCAGGAAGGGGTAGCGTTAACAGACAATCACTATTTAGACAACGGTTCTACCTCTGCTGAACACCAATGGCAGAAACTAAGCTCCATCGCCAACCTCATCTGCAAAGACCCAGTGAGGACCCAACTTTTAAACTTTGCCAGGCGAAAAGGAGACACCTTTCCCCACACCTGGATGAAGTGATGAGAAAGAAGGGGCTTAACCATGACCCAGCAGGATCACGTTGCCACCTTTGGAATCACCACAGGACACTGGGGGATCCTGGACTTCCGCCCCACCCACTGGGAATGAGGCATGCCTCTTCCTCCCAGGTGTCCACGGAGGCTGCGTGGGAAGCCCGGACCACTTCCTCCACCTGATAATACGAAGTGGCCACTCCTTCCTCCACCACCAAAGTGTCAGAGAGGCTGGGTAAGGAAGAAGACTGGGATGAGACTTGAGGCCTCATAGACCTCATAGACTCATGCCTAAAATGCCCAGGATCAAATTCAAAAATCACCCATCACACCCAAGCCCAGGAAAATCTCTACTTTAATAAGAAGAGGAAACCATCCGATGTGCCAACGGAGATGACGTATCTTCGGATTCTGGAATTCTCTGATGTGATGATGCTTCAGGTAGCAATGAGAATGTGTTAGGAACGAAGGGGGATTTAAAAAGTCTCAGCAAAAACTTAGGGCATTTAAGAAAAACCAAATAGGAAATGTGTAAATGAAAAATAAAATACGGGAGATTAGAAACACACAGGTTGAAATCAAGAGCAACATGGAGATAGCAAAGGAGAGAATCAGGGACTTGAAGGTGGAATAGAAATTATCCATCTCAACATCAGAGGTCAAAGAGGCCGTTTTTTGTTTTTGTTTTACATGAGAACAGGGCCTCCAGGGACTGAGGAACCATATTTAAAGATCTAATATTTGTGTCATGAGAGTATCAGAGAAAGGGATAGAGAGAGAAGGCTGAAAATTGTGTGAAGAAATAATGGCAAAACCTTTTTCAGATTTAGCAGAAGATAAGAAAGCTAAACAAAGGAAACCCAAAGACATTCACGTCGACACTCATTATCTTCAAACATCTGAAAACTGACGAAAGAGAAAAGTCTTGAGAGCGGCGAGAGAGAAACGATCCATAAGGGGGACATTTCAAACTAAACAAACAAAAATCAAATGACATGAGCGTTTTCATCAGAAACCACGGAGACCAGAAGGAGGTGGTGCAGTATTTAAGTTCTGAGAGCAAATGGACGGCCTGGAATTCTACATCCAGTGATAAAATCCTTCAGGAATAATGAAGAAATGTCATGACATTTTCAGATGAAGAAAAATTAAGAGAACTGGTTACAAGATGAATTATTTAAGAAAGCTCATATAGAGAAAATAAAGAAAGAAGATTTTCTATACTTGAACCAGTAAAAAAAGTTGATACTCGTAGACTGTTGTTGTTAAGTACAGTTAAGTTGGGCCCTACTCCTAGCAATCCAATGTACAACAGAACAAAACACTCCCCAACATTATGACATGCCCGGCACTATGTCAGTGCTTTTCTGCTAGTCATAGGGTTTTCAATGGCTGATTGCAACCCAGAGTGGGCTACCAAATCCTTCTCCCATTTTTGCAGTGCTGAGAATAGAACTCAGGACCTCAGAGTGCACAGAGCAGCACCCTACCAACTGAGCTAAACCCCACAGCAACCTTAAAACAAGCAAACAAAGACACACTCAAAATACTATAAACAAAACAGAACTCTAAAAAATGTTCAAAGTAATCCCATAGAGAGGCAGGAGAGAGAAAACAGAAAACATATATACTCTGCAAATATTATACACACACAAAAAAAAAATGAACAAAGACTATGTGAATACCAGATAAAGTAGACCTTAGAGCAAAGACAATTCAAAGGGACAGATGTAAATTTACATAGTAATAAAAGCTCAATCCACCAAGAAGACACAGCAATCAAAAATGCGTCCGCAAACAAGGAAGCTGCAAAATGTGTGAGCCAAACGCTGATGGCAATGCCGGGGGAGAAAGACAAAACCACAATTATATTCAGGGACTTCAATACTCTTTGCTCAGTAATTGATATCGGAACAACTAACAAGAGTCACAGGCAGAGAGGATACACAAGCACGTAACATACTGTCAACCAACAGAACTTAATTGGCACCCAGAAAGCTGGCGGCCAGCAACATCAACAACAGAACTGTTTTTTTCAAGTTCCCTGGGAGCATATATCAAGACACACCAAATCCTGAGCCCTTAAACAAACCTCAAATAAATGTAAAAGAAGCGAAACCATGCAAAATGTGATTTTTGCCCACAATGGAATGAAACCAGACATGAGTCATAGAAAGAGAAGAGAAAAACTGCCAAACACTTGGAAATGAAATACAAATTTCTAAATGATCCGCGAGTCAAAAAGGAAGAGTCAAGGAAACTCAAAAGATGCGCTGAACTGAACTCAAATAAAAAGACATAGCATTTTGCAATGTAAGTGAAATGCAGGCGAAGTGTGGAGAGGAAAATTATAATAGGCAATGCTCACATTGTGGAAAGGTTTTGAGCCTGTAATCTATGATCATGGTTCAGGCAACTAGAAAAAGAAGAGAGATCCCATCACAAGTAGAAAGAAGGAAATGATACAAAGCAAAAGTCCATAAAATCGAAAGGAGAAAAGATAATAAGGTAATTCAGTAAGACAAAAATCTGCTTCTTTGAAGAGATCAATAAAGCTGACAAACCCATTTCAGGAAGGAATGTGAATGTATGGTAGAGACCCTATAGATATGAACAAAAGAGTAAGGGAATGTCATAAACAACCAACCCTATAGATATGAAAAGGAGAGTAAGGGGATGTCATAAAACAGCCAATCCTATAGATATGATAAGGAGAGTAAGGGGATGTCATAAAACAACCAACCCTATAGATATGAAAAGGAGAGTAAGGGGATGCATAAAACAACCCCTCGCACACAAGTTGAAAAACTCAGAGGAAATGGAGCGATTCATTTCAAAGCATAAAGAGGAAACAGGTGAACGGAAGAGCCCCAAAACAATTAAGAAAGTTGAATTTATAATTTTAAAAGTTTCCAAGAAAAAAGAAGTCTCCAGATTCTGGTGGTTTCACTGGAGAATTCTTTCAAACATTTGAAGTAGAATTAATATAAACTCTACAACTCTCTCCCAGAAAACAGAAGAGGAGGAAACATATTAATTCAACTCATTTTAAGAGGGTATTGTTGTTCTGATATCAGAAACAGAGAGTACAAAAAGAAAAACAAGGAAAAAAAATAAAAGAAAATGGAAACCTAAAATCTGGAGTCTACATTCCCTCATAAATACACATAAAAATTCTTTAAAAAATTAACAAATACAATTCAGCAACATATGTAAGGAGTTACACAGATGACTAAGTAGAGTTTGTTCTATGGTACAAAACTAATTCAATAACTTAAAATGTATTAATCATATGGGTTGTGAAAGCTGGACATTGAATAACAGAGATAGGAGAAGAATTGATGCTTTTCAATTATGGTGCTGGAAACAAATATTGAATATGCCATGGACTGCCAAAAGAACCAACAGATGTGTCCTAGAAGAAGTGCAACCAGAGTGCTCCTTGGAAGCTAGAAAGGCTGGACTGCATCTGATGTATTTTGGACATGTAGTGAGGAGGGACCAATCCCTGGAGGACAACATGTTTGAGAGAGCGGCAGGTCAACGAAAAAGAAAAGAAAACCCTTAACCAGATGGATTGACACAGTGTCTGCAACAATGGGTTTAAACATAAGAAATATCGTGTGCCTGGCACAGAATCAGGGAATGTTTCGTTCTGTTGTACATAGGGTCATTATGAGTTGGACATGACCCAATGACACCTAATAACGACCACCACCATATTAAGAAGCTGAAGAAGAAAAAGCACGTTTATGTTAGTTGAGGCAGATAAAGTGAGAATTTTCCGACATTCATCCACAATAATAATTTTAAAAACTCTTAGAAAACTGGAATAAAGGGGGATTTCCTCAGCATGGGGAAAAAAAACTTCACAAAAAACTACAGTTAACATTTATTTGATAGTAAAAGACTGAATGTTACCTCCACTTAGATCTGTAACAAAGTAAAAATTACGTCAACACTTACTCCATAAGATACTGGAAATAGCAGCCAGGAAGGGACAGGAAATAAAAGGCATTGATATCAGAGAGAAATAGAAGTGCCCCTGTTACCATGTAGAAAACCCCCAGGTATCCTCCAAAACAAAAAAACTCTTGGAACTAATGAGAATATCAAGGTCAGAGGATGCAAAAAATTGTGTCTGTATAACTTGTGGAAACTGAAAATGAAATGCCATTTTCTGATTGCTCCAAAAATGAAACATTTAAATATACATCTAACAAAACTTGCATGCTGAGAACTGCAAAATGCTAAGGCAAGAAATCACATTAGATTTAAATAAGAGAGATAGATCTTGAGCACAGATTGGAAAGCAACACAGTAAAGATGTTAGTTCCTCCCCAAATGATCTGTTGGTTATACAAACTTTTGATCAACATCCCAGCTAGGGCCAGGAGAGGTGGCAGATGCCTGTAAGCCAAGCAACTTGGGAGGCTGAGGCAGGAGGATCATAAGGGGAGGCCAGAGGCAGCCTGCACAATTTCAAGAGACTGTGACTCAAGGAAAAAAGTGAAAAAATGGGATTGGAAAGCAGCTCAGAGGTAGATCACTTGACTACCATCTGCCAGGGCTTGGGCTCAGTTCTCTGGTGTTGAAAAAAATAATAATCCCAGCTAGGATTTTATAGACATATTTAGAAATTTATATAAAAAGGCAAAAGAAATAAAATAGCCGAACAGTTTTTAAAAAGAAGAATGAAGTGGTGAGAAACACTCTACTCAATGTTAAGCCTCACTGAAAAGCTAAACATATTGGTGGAAGAAAAGACATAGCTTTAATAGAACAATATAGAAAACCCAAGTGTAGGCCCCTCCAAAAAAAATACCCCACTGATTTTTTGCAAAGGTGTAAAGCACTTCAGAGAAGAGATATAGCTTTTTAATGAACGGAGCTGGAACAACTAGAAATCCATAGGCAAAAAAATAAACATCAATCTAAATCTCAGATATTATGAAGTGATTTGCTACAATTAGTGATAATGAACAACTGATTTAAATGTAAAAAAAAAAAATTTTAAAAGTTTTAGAAAGAAAACATAGATGGAAATCTTTGGGACTTTGACCTAGGCTAACAATCTTTAGACGTGACACCAAAACAAAATCCAGTAAAATTGGATATACTGGAACTAATTACAATCAAACAAAAACACAACACTTTTACTCTATAAAAGATCCCATTAAGAAAATGAAAAAATAAGCTACTGAAAGACAAAACAAACAAACAAACAAAAAACCATGTTGTTTGTTACTAGGTGCCATCAAGTCAGGCTCAAATCATAGTGACCTGATGTACAAAAAAATGAAACACTCCCCCACACTGTGCCATGCTCAACACTATGTCAATGCTTCTCTGCGGTACTCATAGGGTTTTCAATGGCTGATTGTTTCGTGATTGCTTCGGGAATGGGCTGCCAGTTTCTTTTCCCATTTATGGTGGTACTGGGGATTAAACACAGGGCCTCAAAGAGCACAGAGCAGCACTCTACCAACTGAGCTAAATCCCAGCCTTACTTTAAAAAACATATATCCAACCACATATCTAACAAAAGACTCATATCTGGGATGTAAGTCTCAGTGGGAAAAAACAATACCCTAAAACAATACAATTATTAGAAATGGGCAACAGATATGAACAGGCATTTCATTAAAGCCGATAATGCTGCTGCTGTTGTTAGGTACAGATAAGAAATAAACACATCAAAAGATACTCAACATCATTAGCCATTGGAGAAATGAAAATTTAAAACAATAGGTTAGATAATCACTATATCCCTGTCACAATGATGCAAATGAAAAATCCTGGCAAAGATGCAAAGAAACTTGATCGGTAGTGTTTCCCGTGGGAATGTAAATGGTAGAGACACTTGGAAGAGTGTATGCTGTTTCTTATAAAATAAAGCCTCTACTTACTGTATGGGCTGCAGCCGTACCACTGTGGCATCTGATCCCATCAGATCTTAGAAGCTAAGCAGGGTCAGGCCTGGTTAGTCCTTGGATGGGAGACCGCATGGGATCACCAGGTGCTGTAGGCTTGGGAGAAGGACCTGGCAACCCACTCCCAAAAATCAATCCACCATTGAAAACCCTATGAATAGCAGAAAAGCACTGACAATGCTGTTTTGCCTGTTGTACATAGGGTTGCTATGAGTCAGGAACCAACTTGGTAGCACCTAACAACAACAGTATCCAACTCATAGTGACCCTTATAGGGTTTTCAATGGCTGATTGTTTCAGGATAGCCATGTCCTTCTCCCATTTTTGTGGTGCTGGGAACAACAACAACTGTATAACCTAGAAAATGAATTCTTATGTATCCAGAGAAATTATAGCTTATGTACATACACACACACACACACACACACACACACACAAATCTGTGTAAGAATGTTCACTGTTGTACAACAGAAATGAAGCTCTACCTAGCATGGTACCATGCACACAGTTTTCTTATGTTTGAGTCCATCGTTGCAGCCACTGTGATTCTTCTCATTTTGAGTCTTACCCCATCAGCAAAGGAGGTCGCAGGGGCTTTACTCCATTCCCATCATTAAGGCTGACTCTAGTTTGAGGAGGCAACCCTTCCCCAGTAATGGCTGACGGCTCATTTTTCAGCACTCTATTTAACAGTGCTTCTCTGCTATTTGTAGGGTTTTCAATGGCTGGTTGTTTTAAGAGGGGACTGCTGGGTCTTTCTCCCAGTCTATCTTAGTCTGGAAGCTCTGCTGAAACCTGTCCACCATGGGTGACCCTGCTGGTTTCTGTGACACCAGTGGCATAGCTTTGAGCATCACAGCAATGCGCAAGCCCTCACAGCAGGACAAGCTGACAGACATGTGGGGGTGGACAAGCCCAGAGAAGCACAGAAAATGTTTATGAGGATTGAGAAACACAATCTTTATCACCACATAAAATGTATAAGTGGGTAGTGTGAGAGAAGATACAGAAAATGAAATGTAGCTGTTTAGGGAAGGAGAAGCAGAATCAAACAACTTGACTTTGCTATGGCCATCCGTCCTCTTCTTTGGAAATGTAAGGTCCTGTTCTTTGCCCTGGCTTCCCTCTGAATTTAGTGTCTGTAACAAACAGCCCAAGATAATGAGGATGATGAAATCCACTGGGAGGTCAGAACGAACTACAACCTTCAAAGCCAGGTAGTACCTGGGGCAGGTCTCCAGTGAGCCTCGAATAGCCAGTGGGTTTGTTGTTGGGTGCCGTCAAGTTGGAATCTGACTTATAGCAACCCTATGTACAACAAGGGAAACACTATTGTCAGTGCTTCTCTGCTACTCATGGGGTTTTCAATGGCAGATCATTTTTTGGGAGTGGGCTGCCGAGTCCTCTCCCAAGCCTACAGCCCCTGGTGTTCCCAGGCGGTCTCCCATCCAAGGACTAACCAGGCCCAACCCTGCTTAGCTTCCAAGATCTGACGGGATCAGATGCCACAGGGCTATAGCTGCAAGCTAGCCAGTGGGTAAAAACCATTTAATCGGTTCATGATCATGGCCTTTAGAACTAAGTGCCATCTGGAAGTCTATATACCAGAGCCCACACCATGTTCTGCTTACTAAAAATATCAATGTAAGCATATTAGAGCTACAACACATCTCTCTTATGAATTAAGAAATGCACACAGAATCCTGTAATGATTCATTAAAATTGCCCTGTATCCATTCATTCACAGGAAAAATGAGAAGCACAAACTCGGAAAATGCCAGAGATTCACTCAGATGGTTAAAGTCGAGGCCCGGCTCGTTCTTTTGCCATCAGCCCCCGTGGTGAGCGCGCTATTCATCATTCCTTCGCTTCTCTAGCTTCTCTAGGGACAGCGGGAGGGAGACGAGAATGTAATTGAGGTTAGCGCATGGGCTGAAATTCACAGCTTCCAGCCTCCAAATTCCGTCTAGCGTCCACCTAAGTAAAGGAATGCAAGCTGGTACCTGTGCCCAGCAGGACAGAGTCTTTCAAAGTTCGATGTGTGTGGAGGGGGGGCGTGAAGGTGGCAGATTACTGAGCTTTTCATTCTACACCTGGCAAATCGGACCCAGATCCAGGCATGAGAGTCACAATGCGCAGCAGCTTCTCGCGCACCCACGAGGGCAACAAGGCCCAATGGACCACAGGGGGGGTTCCTGAGTGCGCCCTTGGTGGCTTCTCCAGAGTCGTTCTAGAGCGCTGGCCTCAGAACCGGGGGCAGCGATCCCGAGGAAGCACCCAGCTGGCTTCCAGCACACCAGCAGGGCGCAGGGGGAGGAGGGACCGGAAGACACAGGAACCACTTCCGGGTTGTTTCATTTATTTCCGGTGCTCTGGTAAGTTTCTACAGTTCCTCATAGTGGTCCACCATTTACACCAGATTTCTTCTTGGGTTTTTTCTGGTGACCATTGCTAGTATAAATGAGAGTCTTTCTTTCCATTCCCTTTTTGCTGATGTTCTCTGGCAGTGACTTCAGCTACTAGCTTACACCTCAGATCTTTGCTTACACCACAGATCAGTTCCAATTTATCAGCTGAGTAATCAGCTACAAACAGTGGCAGTGCTGCCTCTGTCTCATAATATTTAAATCTCTGTGTTTGAGAGAGACAGAGAAAGAGAGAGAGCGAGAGAGAGGCAGACAGACAGATATGAGGGTCTGACCCCAGGGCCCTGCACACACTTTTCCAGGCCTCTACCACTGAGCTGCATCCCCAGGCCCTTTTATATTTTTTTATCTTGAGACCGAGTCTTCCTAAATTGCATACGCTGCCTCTGGCCTTGAACTTGTGATCCTCCTGCCTGGAAGCTCAGCTGAAACCTGTCCCCCAGGGGTGGCCCTGTTGGAATCTGAGATACTGGTGGCATAGCTTTGAGCATCACAGCGACATGCAAGCCCCCGCAGCAGGACAAGCTAACAGACATGTGGAGTACACACGGTAGATCCTAAAAAGTACCCCTAAGTGAACCTGTGTTAGCAGCCACAGCGCTGTGGCCCTAGCCCACAAGTACAGCCTCAGTTTCTCCAGGTTTTGAAACACACTGTGAGGTCCATTCAGCTGAGGCCCTGCCCTGCATAGCTGAGGTCCTAAGGGGGGAGAGAGAGGCTGTTACCCTCTAAAACCTCATCCCTGTGAGCTAGGGATTCCTATGTCCTCCTGGCATGCAGGTAGCTGATGAGCACTGATCAGCTTTTCTGGTGGGTGATGGAAAAGCACAGGGTCCCCTCCTCAGGGGAGGGCACAGCTGACCTTGTTCCCACCCAGGCCACCCACCCGCTTCCCCCAGGCAGCTCATGATGATGACTGAATTTGCCATTGGATTCCTGTCTCCCGTATTTATTACCCAGACCCTTCCAATCCTGTGGGCTCTGTCTGCGAAGCCACAAAGATCAATAAGCTCATCTCCAAAAGCCTTGCTGCTGGGCACGATCAGTCCTGTGGCCCTGGGGGTGCAGAGGGGAGGCAGCTGCTCTGTGGACTGGGCTGAGGCTGCACACATGAAGACAGCCTCGTCCCAGCCGCTCAGATGCAAAGACATCCCCAGGACACCCCCCCCCCCCCGTGCTGCGGGGAATCTGCTCAGACCCTTGCCCAGCCGCGGATCCTGCCACCCCAGCTCCGTCGTGGGAGTGCTCTGTGGGCTCGCAGCAGCTGGCAAGCATTGGGTCAAAGAGAAGGTGGGCGTCAGAAACTGAGAGGAATCAGTGAAGCAGGGAGACAGTATGAACATCCCATCACCTCTTCCGGAGCATGACAGGAGAGGGTGAGGCAGGAAGAATGGTAAAGAGAAGACCCAACAGTGGAGCCCATTAGAGGGAGGGAAGAAGGACCTGTTCCTTTTTGTTAATTTTTAATTTTTTGTTGATTTTTGACACTTAAGGGTTACATCCAGGGACTTGCGCATACTTTGCAAGTGCTCTACTGCTGAGCTGCACCCCAAGTCCATTTTTAAGTTTTGTTAGGGTCTCACTACATTGCCCAGGCTGCCTCTGGCCTTGAAGTTGTGAACCTCCTGCCTCCTGCCTCCGTCTGCCGAGTTGCTGGGATCAATGGCATGTGCTACTGCCCTTGGCTCTCATTTTTGATTTTTTAATTGGCACATCAAAATGACACCTGTTTATGGCAACACACAGTTATGGGATGATGTGTCTCGACACGCGTGCATTGTATAAATGTTAAGTCAGGGCATACATGTCTCCCTCCTCATTCTTTATTTCATTGTGGCAAGAACGTTCACAATCCTTTCTTCTAGCTTTGTTGAAGCACACAGTCCTTCTATATTTTGGATACAAAATGCCTCCAAAGGCCTGTATTCTAAAGACCTGGTCCCCAGCCCATGATGCCATTGGTGGTGGTAGAATGTTTAAGAAGTGAGGTTTAGTGGGAGTGTTGAGGTCATGGAGAATGTGCACTTGAGAGGGCTTGTGGGACCCTAACCTGTTCCCTTATCTTTTGAGTCCACCCATGAGGTGACTGGCTTTCTTCCTCCACACACTCCTACCATAACATGCCACCACAGGCCCAAAGCACCAAAGTCAATGGGGCATGAGCTAAAACCTCCCAAACTGTGAGCCAAAATAAACCTTTCCGCTTTGTAACTTGATTTGTGTCAGGTATTTGTTACAGTAATAGAAAGCCAACCAATACAAGTACTTCATTGTTATCTATAGTCACCCTCCCATGCCACAGAACACCAGAACTGAACGTGTAGAAAAAGAAAACCCAAGAGCCATGGCCATAAAAGCACGTGTACTTTCTGGACACGACTGGAGGCAGACCAACAGTAAGTCAGCTTCTACATCCGGGCGTCCACGGCTGGGCTGCACATGCTGACTTTGCAAAGTCCAAGAAGAAGGAACTAGCCTCCATGTTCTGGCTCCCAGGCCCTGGCACTGTGTGGGGGCCCGGGAAAGCGGGCTTGACCCCACCATGCTGAAGGGACAAGTACAGGCCAGTGATCTGAGCCCAGTGCGTGGAGCCACACCATGGACGTGCTCAATAAGGTAGGCAGTGGTGAAGGCCAGCGGGCGGCAGCCCTGTACTGCACACAGGTGGCCTCCGGTTAGACTGAGGTGGGCTGGTGGCTGGCTCGCAGGGGCATCTGATGGCACACACTCACTGGCCCCCCCTACTCCTCCCCACGATACTGAGAGGCCAGACGTGCCCACTGCCATGGCTGGGGGGCACAGGCAGAGAAGAACTCGGAATAACGACAGGGCAGAATCATCGGATAGGAGCCAGCTGACAGCAAGATGGAAGGAGAATGTGTGTATGCATTTTTATCATTATTCAAAGTAAAAAAGAAAAGAAACAAAAATTCTACGAGAAGGATCAGAGCCTCTTCCCTCCCTTCAGCATCAAAGCCAAGCCCCCCAGGATGTGGTCCTCACTCTATCCTGACTCTAATCCTCCCTCGGATCATGGAATTTGTCCCTTTCCCCGGTTCTCCCTGGCCACACGGGCCTCTTCTGTTCCTTAGAAAAGGTCTACGTGACAGGCTCCTCCCCCTCTGAGCGATCAAATAAAGAAAATTGTTTTAAAAAGACAAACTTGTGATAAGCCGGGCACAAACACAGCAATTAAGTCACTCATTAACAATGGAACAGAAAGGTGCGAAACCAATTCTGAGGTGCGTCAAGAAAGGAGACGTGTGTGTGTGTGTGTGCGTGTGTGTGTGTGCGTGTTTGCATGTGTGTGTGTGTGTGTGTGTGTGTGTGTGCGTGTGTGTGTGTGTGTGTGTCAGCCAGGAGTGCTGATCTGATCTGCTGACAGAGGAATCCATCCACCAGGCAAAATCCACTGGTTTCTCTGCAGACTGGAATCGCCTGCTTTGCTATCTGTTTTCTAGAATGTGCAGAGTTACAAAACAGTTTGAAGATCTGACAGGCACAGCCCACTACCGAATCAGAGAAGCAGCGAGGTGCTAGCATCCCACGGACATCCAGAGTCTCAGCCCTCTTGGTTATAGATCCACATCTTTCACCAATCTTTCTGACCTGCCCTTTGTCCCGGCTGCCTCTCTCTGTCAGGACCAGTCTGCTCTCGGATACCAAAGGACGTGCCCTTTTGTGGGGTCTCTCCCCCGCCGCTGGCTCTGGCCCTCGCCGTTCTGTCCCCTCCCCTGCTCTATTTCTCTGGGAGCACCTGCAATCTGAGGCCTCTCCCCTTTTCTCTTCTCCATCTCTCATTCTCAGCTAAGCTGTGATTTGGTCTGGGTTGACCACAATGGTCTCCTCAGCTCCTGGAACAGTGCGTGATAACAGCTCGGGGGCCTTCATTCAATATTGGCTCAAGGAATGAACAAATGAAAAATAAACACCAGCAGCAGCCCGGGTGAGCAGGGGAGGCCCAGATGCGATAGAGGGTAATTTGGTAGATGGAGCAGAGATCACTGGCTCTGCAAACTGCTTGAAAACAGGACATTGTTCTCTCCTCCTCCACCCACACCTTGTTTAGAAACAGCCCTCCCCTAGATTCCCCCACATCTGTCAGCTTGTCGTGCTGTGGGGTCTTATATTTTTTATTGTGATGCTGAAAGCTGTGCCACCGGTATCTCAGACACCAGCAGGGCCATCCATGGTGGACAGGTTTCAGCTGAGCTTCCAGACTAAGACAGATTAGTGAAAAGGACCTGGCAGCCTGCTCCCGAAAATATTAGCCATTGAAAACCCCATGAATAGCAGAAAAACTTTGTCAAATATAGTGCCAGAAATTAAGTCCCCCAGGCTTGGAGACATTCAAGAAACAACTGGGGAAGACTTGCCTCCTCAAAGTAGAGTTGACCTTAATGACAGGAATGGAGTAAAGCCCCTGGGATCTCCTTTTGCTAATGTGGCATGACTCAAGATGAGAAGAAACACAGTGGCTGCAACACTGGGCTCAAACATAAAAAGATCGTGTGCATGGCACAGTGTTGGGTAGTGTTTCGTTCTGTGGTACATAGGGTTGCTATGAATTGGACCTCAGCCCAGGGCACCCACTAACCAGCCAACCAATCCCCCTAGATTAGCTTGGAATATTTGATAATACAGATGCCCTAACAGCACAAGGCTGATGCCTTCTTCTCCAAGATCCACAGGGGCAAAATTGTCTTTGCTTGCTACATCCAAGACCAGCTCTTGGGGACTGTCCAGCAATGCCTTCGGGTCCCCCAGAGCCCAAGCATGACTGCATTGTGAGCATCTGAGTACCAGCAGGTCAACCTTAATCTGGCCCCCAAATACCACAATATGGGGGTCATTAACTGTGATAACACTGGTCAAAAGGCTCCCTCCCTGCTACCCCATTCCACATGTGGACTTGCGTGGAACTTCAGTGGACACACAACAGCCAACAGCCTAGCAAGTGCCACCCACCAGCGTGCAGGCCTGGCTCTCTTAGACCAGTTACCTTTGTATCTACCCGCCTGCTCTGCCCTGCCTCAGAGCACCCAGCCGGCCCCATGCTCTGGAACATTCTCCCCGCCACACACATCCCTACTATGCTCCTCACCAGGAGCCAAGATTGGACCTCCACTCACACCAAGGTGAAAACAATTGGAACTTGACTAAGCGTCAGCTGTCTGCAACCATAGCACCCTGCATAGCCCGCCTGATCTTGGAAGCTAAGCAGGGTCGGCCTGGTTAGTCCTTGGATGGGAGACCGCCTGGGAATACCAGGTGCTGCAGACCAGGGAGAAGGACCTGGCAACCCACTCCCAAAACAATCTGCCATTCAAAACCATATGAATAGCAGAGAAGAACTGACAATAGTGCTGCAAGTTCGAGACCAGAGGTAGTCTGTGTAATTTAGTGAGACTCTGTCTCAAAAAGTAAGAAAAATGGGCTGGGGGTGTGGCTCAGTGGTGCAGCACTTGCAAAGCACTCAAGTGCAAGGCCCTGGGTTCCACCTCCAGTACTGGAAAAAAAAAATACTCCATGCCTCCATGTTCCTCTCAGAATTCAGACCTGACAAAAACATCTTTAAATATAGTCATCACAAAATGATTTCCAGCTGGGGAGGAAGTGCGGTGGTAGAGGACTTGCCTAGCATGCGCAAGGTCCTGAGTTCAGTCCCCAGCATGGCACCAAAAAAAAAAAAATCTGTTATTGCTACAGAGTTTTCTGACCAGGCAACTAGAAAAATAGAGAAGCTCAGAGAGGTCGAGGCGGTTGCCTGCTGTTGCGTGGAGCGGGGATTCAGCAGGCCCTCCTGCAGGCTGACTGCTGAGACCAGCAAGGCTTTTAACTCCATCCAAAAGGGAGAGATCGTGATAAGCCATCCGTAATTGCTGCTCACTTTGAGCAAGATTGTGTTCAGAAAAATCCTTGAACTGAAGGCGTCAAGCGAAGCAGAATAAAGCGCTGGAGAAACACTGGAATCAGCACTGGACAGAGCTTTCATTAACGCCCATCGTCTCCTCTTGGCAAAGCCTGGCCAGCTGGCTGGCAGCACATAACGGGTTCTCCATCCATCAAGGGGAGACAGCAGCCCATTCCAGAAATGATGCCGAGAGAGTGGTTTTGCGGTGACCCAGCCTCTTCCAAGCACAGAAAATGCATTATATCTCAAAACCCATTAGGGGTGCCCACGTGGGCTCCAATAGCAAACTGGAATTGAGTGAGAAATAAGAGACATGTCTGGGAGGAGCCAGAGCCAGTCAATGGTCCTTGAAAACCGTGGTTGGCAAAGCCGTGACATTTCAACCCCAGCCTTAGGAACAGCCCCTGCACCCTCAGCCACACACACACACACACACACACACACACACACACACACACACACACACGCACACACGAAGCAACAGGAGTCCAGGACCAGAGCTCAGGACACTGAGTGCCTGGGATCAAGCAGTGATTATGACACTCACATCTCTCAAAATCCCCAAGTGCAGAACATCAGAGGCCAGGCTCTGAGCAAAGATGAGCCTATTTTTGCTGTTTTCTGTATCACTGATTGGACTCGTTAGCATGTCGTCTGGGGCAACCAGTGTGGTTTCTTTCTGTTCTTCTACTTCTTCTCTTGCGTTCTTAGCGCATCATTTCATGCTGGTCCAACCTCTTGGATCCTCCTCCAAAAAACCCCTGCACCCTCTTTCCCTCCCTCCCTCCATCTCATCTCTGCACAAATATTTTCTCCCCCCCCCCATTTTTCCATACTGGGGGTCGAACCCAGGGCCTTGTGCTTGTATGCTCTGCAAGTGCTGGACTACTGAGTTGCACCCTCAGCCCATTTTTTTACTTTCTGAGACAGGGTCTCGCTAAGTTACGCAGACTGCCTCTGGTCTTGAACTTGCAATCCTCCTGCCTCCGCCTCCCAAGCCACTGGGATTACAGGCATGTGCCACTGCACCCAGCTGCACAAATATTTTCTAGGTGCTCCTAGGGGAGCAGTCCCTGACTGCTAGGGGGGAAGGGAACCCCTCTTTCCCTTTCATGGAGTAGAGGGACCAGAGGAGGGTGGGCACTGCTGGCCCCCAGGGGCAGTCATGGAAACATCCTTTGGGGGAAAGAGTCAGGGACAGGAACGAGGGAGCGGACAGACAGCAGAACTGGGGAGCAGCAAGTGTAGAAACCGAGCGGCTGGCTCCCCACACACCTGGGGTCCACGCACAGTGTCCAGGTTGCAGGGGGAAGCTGAGAAATGGAAGCTGGGGCCAGTGGGATCACATCTGTGCCTAGAAACTCTCTCTTCCGGCTATGCCTCTGCAACCACTGGCCCTTACAGAAGACACTTCGTCTAGCACTCCACATGGCCAGTACCTTCATCGCGCATGCCTGTGTGGCTCCCTTTGCTCCCCATGAGTCTCCCATCCATCTGACGTTCCGAGTTCCACTGCTTTCCTGTCTTAGCCTGTGATCTCGAGGCTCCCAGTGTGCCTTGGCTTCCCTTTGTCTCTACAGGCTCTGGAGACGCATGGCTGATTTCCCTGCTTGACGACCAGCTCGGCCCCCGCCTGCTCTGATGGCTATGGAATTCCCATGCCCTTTTCTTAAGACACCCAGCAGCCTCCATTTCCTTCCTGTTGGAGCACACCCAGCCACCAAGCTGGGGACACCCACACCTATGGAAAAGGGCACTGGGAGGGACTAAGGTAGCTCCAGCCATGGCCAGTGTGCCTGCCAGCCGCCCAGCCCAGCACTGTGACAGAGTCCCATGGCATCCTTGCCTCAGTGAGTGCTGCCTGCCACTGAACATGGAAAACACAGCCAGACACACAGGCCAGTCACCCCATAGCATTGCGAGAACTAACAGAATAATAGGAGTTTGGGTTTTTTAAGCCACTAAGTTCAGACTAGGGAGAAGGACCCAGCAGCCCACTCCTGCAACAATTACCCATTGAAAACCCTAATAAGAGCAGAGAAGCACTGTCAAACATAGTGTCAGAAATTGAGCCCTCCAGGCTGGAAGGCATTCAAGAGATGACTGGGGAAGAGCTGCCTCCTCAAAGTAGAGTCAATCTTAATGACAGGAATGGAGTAAAGCGCCTGGGAATTCCCTTTGCTGATATGGCACAAGTCAAAATGAGAAGAAATATAGTGGCTGCAACATTGGACTCAAACTAAAGATCATGTGCATGGCATAGTGTCAAGTAGTGTTCTGTTCTGCCATACTTAGGGTCACTATGAGTCAGATCTGACTGGAGGGCACCTGACATCAAGTTTGCTCTGTAGCAATCGATAAATAAATGATACTGCATCTATGACTATCTTAAATAATATTCTCTATAATCTGCTTATTCTACCCTGTGTTTATGTGGGCAGGCAAGCCATATATTTAGCAGTTACTTCCTACAGGAAGTCAAGAAGTGCAACCAGAGTGCTCCTTGGAAGCAAGAATGGCCAGACTGCGTCTTACATATTTCGGACACGTAGTCAGGAGAGATCAATCCCTGGAGAAAGACATGTTTGGGAGAGTAGCAGGTCAATGCAAAAAAGAAAAACCCTCCACCAGATGGATTGACACAGTGTCTGCAACAAGGGGCTTGAACATAAATAAGATCATGTGCCTGGCACAGAATTGGGGAGTGTTCTGATCTGCTGTACATAGGGTCACTATGAGTCAGACTTGACTCAACAGCACTTAATAACAACATGTTCCTTGGCTCAGAAACACGAAAGCAGAAATAGAGGCCACCCCTCTAGGCTCCATGAGCGCGGCAGGTGGATGCAGTCAAGAAGAAGAAAGAGGAAGCTGGCTTAAGGAGACCCCAAGGGGAGCTGGAAGGGAGGCAGGCTTCGGGGCATCCTCTGAGTCGGGTGTGGAGGGGTGATGTCATTACAACAGGGTGTCATGTACGAAGCACAGACTGCTGTGTCTTCCCTCCTTGGCATTCCGTTATGCAGACTAATCAGTAACTCTTCATTAGCCAGAATGTTGGGATCACTGAACATCTCATGTTTTGGAGTGAACAGTCTGAAACGGTCCCATAAAATATCTCTCTTATAGCCTTGTTTTGCAGGTTCTACCATAGTATAAAATGTATTCTTGATTTCATGTGAAGAAAATTGAGTTGGGATCTGGTTGTTGTTGTTAGGTGCTGTCTAATCAGGTTCAACTCACAGTAACCCTACATAAAACAGAACAAAACACTCCTTGACACTGCGCCATGCCCGGCACTGTGTCAGTGCTTCTTTGCTATTCACAGGGTTTTCCACGGCTTATCATTTCAGAGTTGTTTCAGGAGTGAGCTGCCAGGTCCTTCTCCCATTTTTTATTTATTTATTTATTTTTTGTCATGCTGGGGATTGAACCCAGGGCCCGAGAGAGTGCAGAGCAGCGCTCTACCAACCGAGTGAATCGGGAATGCAGAAGCACATTATTTCTCTTTTTGTTACACTGCCATCCAACTCTATGCAGAAAACCCTTATCATCCTGTCTGTAAACTGAGGATTGTTGTTATTGAAAGTTTACTGTTCCGGGTATCACTAGGCAAGCTATACGTATCTGAAGATTTCCTTCCAAAAGCAGTGGCATTTCCCACCTTTCACAAAAGAACATGAGACTCACTAGTTACACAGACAGTAAATATGATACCTAAAATTTACACCCAGGCTTGTTCAACCCTAATTCTTTGCTCCTAAACCAGCAATTATAATACCCCTGATATAGTCTGATTATTTCCTACAAAATTCATTTTGAAAATCAATTCCTCAGGCTCTCAGAATGTGACTATATTTAGAAATAGGGCTTTTTTATGGTTCAGTACTGGGGGACTGAACCCAGGACTCATACATACCTGGCAAGTGCTCTGGCACTGAGCTGCACCCTCAGCCCTTTCTTCCTTTGATTATTTTTATTTTGAGACAAGGTCTCGTGAAGTTATGCAGGCTGCTTCTAACCTCAAATTCACAATCTTCCTGCTTCAGCCTCCCAAGTCGCTGGGATTACAGATGTGAGCCACTGGGCCTGCCTGGAGCTAGGACTTTACAGAGGTGTTGTTGTTGTTGTTGTTAGGTGCTGTCAAGTCAGGTCCGACTCACAGTCAGCGACCCTCATAGAGGTCAATGGCTGATTGTTTTGTGATTGTTTTGAGAGTGGGCTGCCACATTCTTCTCCCATTTTTGCAGTGCTGAGGATGGAACCCGGGCCCTCAGAAAGGGCAGAGCAGCACTTTACCAACCGAGCTAAACCCCAATAAACAAGGCCATCAGGTGGTCACTAAATAGACCCCTCCAGGGTTCCAATCTGCCTATTGTTCTGCTGAGAGCATGGGGCACAGAGGGACCATGTGCACAGAAGGTGCTATCTGCCAAGTGGAGAGAGAGGAGAAGAGGAAGTGAACCCTGCCCACATCTTGATCTCAGACTTCTGACCTCCAGAGCTGGGAGCAATTAAAGGTCTATTGTTTCAGCTAACCAGCCTCTGGCACTTTGTTATAGCAGCCATGGCAAATGAATAGAGACCTCAGGACACAGATGACCCGAAGTCCAGCACAGCAGCTCTTGTGTCTCACCTCTTAATAAGGGACTGCTTACTCTCTGACCTGGGCCCTATCTCCAAGCTCAGTTGTCTGAACTGTATTCAAGCAGCAGAGATGGGCAACAAAGGGTTTTCTTCTAGACATAGGCCAGTCCTTCAGGGGAACTGTGATCTTAGCAGCAAAGATAGAGAATTGAAAGTGGCTACAAGAAACATGTAGTCAGGAGAGATCAATCCCTGGAGAAAGACATCCTGTTTGGGAGAGTGACAGATCAACGCAAAAAAGGAAAACCCTCTACCAGATAAATTGACACAGTGTCTGCAACAATGGGCTTAAACATAAATAAGATCGTGTGCCTGGCAAAGAATTGGGAAGTGTTTCGATCTGCTGTACATAGGGTTGCTATGAGTTGGACTCGACTCGACGGTGCCTAGCAACAATAACAACAACAACAACAACAAGAAACAAAACTGCCCAGGCTTCTGGAAGTTGCTAGTCTGGGCTGAACACATCAGCTGCCCAGGGGGACCATGGAAGGACTATCGATGGAACTGGTGATGGTCATAACCTCTGTTCTCTGAGCCAGGAAGGCCTGGGCTGCTTGCTCCCTCCAGATGGGAACAAGGGTGGCAGCCATCATTAGAAAAGAACTTTCTTTTCTACTAAGCTGGGACATGGCAGGCCACTCCTGAAGGAATCCTGAAACAATCACCCATCAAAAACCTTATGAATAGCAGAGAAGCACTGACATAGTGCTGGGCATGGCACAGCGTTGAGAGTGTTTCGTTTTGTTGTACTTCAGGGCATGATGAGTCAGATCTGACTCAACAGCATCTAGTCATCACTTCAGAATACAGAAGAGATGCTCCGGGTTCCCTTATTTGGCTACGTGGTTTAACAAAGAACGTTATTGTTTGCAGACATTTACCCTGCCAACACACTGGCCTTTGGGCATCCGGTCTGCAAATCAGACTGCCTTGATTTAGTGGTTTACTGATTTCTTGCCCTCAGGAGAAACACTATTGTAAATAACAGGACTGCTATTTACCATGACTTGACTGTTATAGGTTGTAAACAACCTGCCCCACATGCTTCCTGGAGCAGCGAGAGATGAGCGGCCTCTCGAATCTGTAGCCACCTTTGCAAGAGAGCAGTGTGTTATAATGAGGAACAAAGCAAATGTAGATCTGGGTCTAATTCTTGGACCCCAACGGAGCACCCTTTGAGCCAGCCTCTTCTGCTGATGATCTGAACTGCTACCATCCAGCGAGCAAAGGTACTGCCCATGCAAGAATGCTTCATGCCCCACTATGCAGAGAAACGATGCTCTGCCACTATAATGCATGACCGTGGATTGCGTGGGACAACCTCAGCTTGTATGCAAAAGGAGCCAATACCAGCTGATGGGGGCAGAGCTGCTTCCAAAAGGCATGTTGTTTTTAGGTGCTGTGGAGCTCAGTCTGACTCACAGCAACCCTATGTATAAGAGAATGAAACACTCCTTAATTCTGTGCAAAGCACTTGATCTTTTTTATATTTAAGCCCATTGTTGCAGCCACCATATTTCCCAGCCATCTCTTGAATGCCTTCCAGCGTGAGGGGCTCATTTTCTCTCACTATATCTGACAGTGTTTCTCTGCTATCCATAGGGTTTTCAATGGCTGTTTCAGGAGGGGGCTGCCATGTCTTTCTCTGTAGTTTGTCTTAGTCTGGAAGCTCAGCTGAAACCTGTCCACCATGGGTGGCCCTGCTGGTACCTGAAATACCAGTGGCATAGTGTTAAGCGCCACAGCAACACACAAGCCACCACGGTATGACAAGCTGACGGACATGTGGGGGTCCCAAAGGCCTGGCCACTTGCAAAGCCTCACAGGGAGCAACTGTTCCAAATTCTAGATGACACATCCAGCACTTCTGTAAAACATTCCAATATGCTTCATTGCTCCGTGCGCACAAGCAAAAATAAATTTCCCATTTGCCCCGTGCACTTACCTGTTATAGAGAAGGATGTCTGGTTTCCAAATCTGACCATCCGGGAACCGTACGGTCTTCACGCCAGGATACTCTGACACGTTCCATTGCAGATAGTGATCTGTCCAAGACTGACACATGGACACAATGCAATTAGCAGGCCTGGGCTTTCAGCCTCTTTATATTTCTTATAAAGGATTAGTAGGTAAGCTCAAAGCCAAAGAGTCTCAGACATTTACTCACATAAACAAGACGTAATCTATGAAATATAAGGCCACTGGGAATTAAGTAATCCCTTCCAAAATGATCACAAATAGCAGAAAAATCACTTTGAGGGTCCTGCAGTCACCATGACCACGTTCAGATGGTGGCATTAAAGCTAATTCCAACGCGATGCACGCACCGGGGCTGTCTCCTCCCACCGAGGCTGGACTGCTTCTAGCCAAATGAATAACTGTTTGCTTTCCAAGTTTCTGCCGTAAAGACATTTTGAAAAAATAAATTCACTTACTTCAACTAGAATAAACCCCAGGCTGTGGAAATGTAGCTGCTTATTTCCATGAAACAGGACTATGCAGCTGCCCAGGCCTCCTCAGAAACGTCTAAGAACACACTTTCGGGAAAGAATCCTATTTGGGGGCAGGATAATATTTTTGTTTATTTGTTTGGTTGGTTTGGTTTTGAGACAGGGTCTCACTATGTAGCCCAGGCTGGCCTCGAACTTGCGATCCTCCTGCCTCAGCACTGCAATCTTAGGCCCTCAGCAGTGTAGCATGGAGTCAAAGGTCAAAGGATGCAGGTGAGGACCCAGTAGTACTCAGAAACACCCGAGTTAGTTAGGTTATTTTTTTTTTCAGTCCTGGGAGGTTGAACCCCAGGCCTCATGCATGCTTCACAAACGCTCTATCACTGAGCTGCACCTCCAACCCCTTTTTAACTTTTTATCTTGAGACCAAATCTTGCTAAGTTACCAGGCTGCCTCTAGCCTCAAACCTGTGATCCTCCTGCCTCTGCCTCCTGAGTTGCTAGGATTACAGGCATGCGCCCCCATGCCCAGCCCCCAGTTAGGTTCTTCTGTTGTCTTGGCCACAGAAAGGTCCAAGCCTAGGGTCCTCCCTCCCAGGACCAGGTGCTCACCAGCCTTTCTAGGTACCAAGCTCTGCAAGGATCGCACAGGTGGGCTGATGGAGCTGACAGAAAACTAGCCCCACCCTGCTGGGGTCTCGGGGCTGGCAGGTAAGGACCCAGCAGCTCCCATAGGAGAGCCATGATAAGGCTTCGCTCTGTACCCAGCTCCCCAGGGATTCATGTTCTGGAGGTCAGACTTTCCGAGGTTTAGAAAGGTACGTGATGGGACACCTCCAGCTGGGGCCAGGGTGGCTCCCCCAGCATCAAGCCCATTGTTATTTCTGCCTCAAAACTTACATACATAATTTATGTTATGAGAGAGAAGTTTATGTTTCAGTTGCACATCAGTTTCAATTCGATTTCAGATTAAATGAGTTTGATGCAAAATTACAGGGAAAAAAAAACCCACCAACACCGAGGGAGGAGGACAAAACCAAATGGTCAGAGCTGTGCAGACTCAGGAACGGCAGAGGAGGCATTGCAGGTCTAGAGCAACTGATACTGGCACCAAATGATCTTTGGATCTGGCCTAGAGATCTAACGATCCTCTGGGAAGGGCAGACGGCATCCAGAAAGGTTATTCATGATCTCTTGCCACCTGAAGTCAGACAGGAGGGGCTGACATTGTTAACAGATGAGTGACATTGTTATCCCCCGTGTGTGTGTCAGCTTGTCGTACTGTGGAGGTTTGTGTGTCACTGTGATGCTCAAAGCTACCTCACTGGTATCACTGATACCAGCAGGGCCACCCTTGGTGGACAGGTTTCAGCTGAGCTTTCAGACTAAGATAGACTAGGGAGAAGGGCCCAGCAGGCCACTCTCAAAATATTTAGCCACTGAAAAACACTATGAATAGCAGAAATGCCCTGTCAAATATCGTGCTGGAAAATGAGCCCCCCAGGCTGGAAGGGATTCAAGAAATTACTGGGGAAGAGTTGCCTCCTCAAAGTAGAGTTGACTTTAATGACAGCAATGGAGGAAAACCCCTGGACTTCCTTTTGCTGATATGGCATGATTCAAAATGAGAAGAAACACAGTGGCTGCAACAATGGGCTCAAACATAAAAAGACCATGTGCATGGCACAGTGTTGGGGAGTGTTTTTTCTGTTGTACATAGTGTTGCTATGAGTCAGACCTGACTTGATGGCACCTAACCACCATCACCACAATGTTATTATCCAACGAGAGACCTCAGAGAATGAGGATATGTTAACATATAACATGCAGAAGCACCACCTGGGACATTGAGGACTGTTCCCAGGTGGTCTCCCATCCAAGTACTAACCAGGCTCGACCCTGCTTAACTTCCCAGATGTGATGGGATCGGACGCCGCAGTGGTATGGCTGCAGGCTTAAAGTGTGTGGCTAGAATTTAATTCCTGTCTATTGATTCATGTAGTCATTGTTAAGGACATACTGAATGAATGCCTTAGGACAGAACCCACTCTTTCTCTCTCTCTTCCTTTTTTTCTCCCTTTATTGGTAAATGTTGGTCTGGTACAGAGTAATACAGCATTGGCTTTTTCTATTATGCAACTATCCCATTGCTTTTGGTTACACTTTTATCAACTTACAAGGTTCATGGAACCTTTTGACTAATATGTAGTAAAACTCATATGCATATTTGGTTACGTTCTCCTATTTTTCCCATGTGCTCATTAAGTTGCATCTTCTCCATTGAGATCATCCTCTCCCCTTCATCCGTCTACATTGATTCTCCTCCCCACCCCTCCTTCTGCAATCCTTGGTTCCCTTTCCTAGTTCCTTGTCTCCCTTCAATGCATGGCATTTCTACATGTAAGAGATAATAAAAGCAGAAGTTAAAGAAGGAAACAGTTTAGAAATAATTATAGTTTACAATCTAATATTCTATGGCCTGATTGCTATTAGTACCGTAATTTGCATTCCAAGGGTAAAAATAGAGAATAAACAAAGGAAGGTTTGGAAATCTAAAGGCATAATGGTCAATATCCCAAAATAAGAGAAGACAAGTTTGTTTTGTTTTGTTTTTTTAAAGCAAATGCAGATTTCTGAATCCCTCAAATGTCTCTTCTGAAACTGAAATGCTTTCTGTCATTTCTTCTCAGACATTAACCCGGATTATGTCTGACAAGCTCCCCAAATGGTAAAACATCTGCCAGGAGACCATAGCAACTGCTTCCTCCCCAGAAGAGGAGAACAGAGGGGAATCGGTGACTCGGTATTCCTTCGGGTCCTCTGAATAATCTGAAAGTCATATAAAATCAAGGGCAACTGGGAGAAGGAGTAACAAAATCAACGAACTGTAATCAAAGAGAATTTAATTCTTTTTTTTTTTTTTAACTTTTCTGCATCTCCCATTTTGAACTGATAGAATATTTAGCATTTGCAGAGAATTGACTTCAGAGTGTAAGGCCCCTGGAGGAAAGATGAGGTGGATTCACATTTTCAGAACGTGAATTTAGCAACATGAAACTATGGGTGAGAAAAGCCCATTTCTGAAAGCCACTGCTTGGCTTTCTGCCTCCTCTCCCTCCTGTCTGCTTTCCCCTGGAACTCTGGACCTGTTCACCTTCAACATGGAGCTTCATTTCTTGTTGTTATTGTTGTTAGGTGCTGTAGAGTCAAGTCTAATTCACAGCAACCTGATGTACAACAGAATGAAACGCTCCCCAACAGTGTGCCATGCCCAGCACTATGTCAGTCCTTCTCTGCCATTCACAGGGTTTTCAGTGGCTGATTGTTTGAGGATTGTTTCGGAGTGGGCTGCCAGGTCCTTCTCCCATTATTTGCAGTGCTGGGGATTGAATCCAGGGCCTCAGAATACACAGAGCAGCACTCTGCCAACTGAGCTAACCCCCAGCCCCTCACTTCTTATACATGTCCATTATTCAGGCTGGGTTAGGCCAGGCTAGTCACTAGCCAGAGGACACAAGAACAAGTTCAACGTGTGGTGGTTTATAAACAGCTCCAGGGAAGCTTCCAAGCCTGCCCTCAGTGACACCTAGGTCCCCCATGGTCATGGTGCAGCCACATAAGAGCACCAGGCTTCCATACTGAAATGCTGGGGACAGAGGCCCAGGGTTTGGTTTCTTAAGTGTTAAGGTTTATATTAAACCCAAGATTCCTGGGGTGCTTATAAAATGGGGTGATGATAGCACAGCTCCTGCATCATCCAATGCACCACTTTGCAGATAAGTGGTATCAACCAGCTTCATCCAGGCACTGGCTGCCAAGAAAATGGCCTGGTTTTCATTTGGCGGTTGTTGTTGTTGTTAGGTCCCGTCGAGTCGTCTCCGACTCATAGTAACCCTCATAGGGTTTTCAATGGCTGATTATTTTGGGATTGCCTCGGGAGTGGATTGCCACGTCCTTCCCCCACTTTTGTGGTTCTGGGACTCGAACTTGGGACCTCAGAGACTGCAGAGCATCGCTCTACCAACTGAGCTAAATCCCAGCCCTTTCATTGGGTTGTTGTTGTTGTTAGGTGCCATCGAGTAGAGTCTGACTCATAGCGACCCTCATAGGGCTTTCAATGGCTGACTGTTTTCATTGGGTAGGCACCTGAAAATAAATCCCAATTAATTACAATAAATATTAATTAGCGATGGGGCATGCCAGGCATGGTGGCGCATGCCTGTAACTCCAGCTACCTGGGCGGTAGGGGTGGCAGGATCCCAGGTTCGAGGCCAGAGGCAGTCTGTGGAAGTTAGTGAAACCTGTCTCAAGACAAAAAATAAACAATGGGCTCAGGGTGCAGCCCAGTGGTAGAGCAAAGGATGTGTGAGGCCCTGGGCTCAACCCCCAAGTACCACAATAAGTAAAGAAAAATAAATAAATAAATAACAAAACATATTTTTGTGTGTGTGCTACGGGGGGTTGAACCCAGGGCCTCACGCTTGCATGCTCTGCAAGTGCTGGACCACTGAGCTGCACCCCCAGCCCATGTTTTTACTTTTTGAGGCAGGGTCTCGCTAAGTTATGTAGACTGCCTTTGGTCTTGAACTTGCGATGCTCCTGCCTCCGCCTCCCAAGCCACTGGGATTACATAAAAATTTTTAAAAGATCGTGGATACACAGTAATGCCAGCATTCCCTAAGGCTCCCCTTGGGTTCTTTTCTCATCTCTCATTTCAGTAACTGCGCCCCACCTGCACCCTCCACTGTCTGACCACCAGCCTGACCCTGCCACATCTCCAGGGAACCACCTTGTCTTCTATGATAACCATTTTTACTTTTCTCCAACTGTAAACATTTTAATTGGCCCACAGTTGTGTACGTGTAGGGGGACCGTGTGATAAGTCAATACCCGTATCGAATGCGTAATGATCAAATCAGGGTAATCAGTATTGCCATCTCCACCACCATCTAGCACCTCCAAGCAGTCAATCTTTCTCTGAATTAGTTAATTACACAGCTGGATTGTAAATGGCTGAAAGGGGGAAATGGGTCTCCTGTCTCTGAGCACGCCCTCCCATGGGCTCGTCCAAACCTTCCCAGAGCAGGTGCTCCCAAAGGGGAGTTTCCATAGGCAAATAAGACTTTTAAAAATGAAGCTGTCGATGCTTCTGCGAATGTAAACCTTAATTAGAAATAAGCTGTGCTTCAAAGAAATTTAGAGGTCTCTGGTGACAGCCTCCAAAGCAAACATGTTTATGCATGGAGAGACTCAACTCAATAGGATAAGTAACAACCCAGTTCTATTTTTCCTGGAAACCAACACCCTCTAAAATAAATCACTACATCCGACACATTGTTAAAAACCAATGGGGTACTGAGGGCTAAGGAAGGTGAGAGTTTTTCTCTCTGTAAGAAGAGAACAACTCTGTTTCTTTCTATAAGAAGAGAGCAACTCTGTTTCTCTTTTCACTCTGTTTCTTACTGTAAGAAGAGAGCAACTCTGTTTCTTAGAGGGTGTGGGAAAAACATTGGCATAGGCCTCTAGAGTTCACAGTGCTTGACATGGCACAGAAGTATGATCCATTATCCTATTGTTGTTGTTGTTGTTGTTAGGTGCTGTCAAGTTGTGTCCGACTCACAGCAACCCTCCTACGGTGTGCAATGGCTGATTGTTTCGGGATTGCCTCAGGAGTGGATTGCCATGTCCTTCTCCCACATTGTCCTGTAGGAGTTGGCTTTATTTTGGATCACACTGTCTTAGCCCAGGCAGTTTTCACAGTGGTTCTTGTGGTTGTGGTGGGGGCCCTTGAGTTGGGTCCAACTCATAGCAACCCTCCTAGGGTTTTCAATGGCTGATTGTTACTTGGGATGTAGCTCATTGGTAGAACACCTGTCTAGCATTCTCAAAGCCCTGTGTTCAATCCCCAGCAACCCGTTCCTTATGGGGTGGGGGTTTAGCTCAGTCGGTACAGTGTTGCTGTGCACTCTCTGAGGCCCTGGGTTCGATCCCCAGCACTGCCAAAATGGTAGGACGTGGCAGCCCACTCCCGAAACAATCAGCCATTGAAAACTGAATAGCAGAGAAGCACTGACATAGTCCCTGGCATGGCATAGTGTCTGGTAGTGTTCTGTTCTTCATTTTTAGAGGTTGGGGTTTAGCTCAGTTCGTAGAGTGCTGCTGCGCACTCTCTGAGGCCCTGGGTTCAATCCCCAGCACTACAAAAATGGGAGAAGGACATGGCAACCCACTGCTGTATCAGTCAGCCACTGAAAACCCTATGAATAGCATAGAAGCACTGACATAGTGCCAGGCATGGCACAATGTCAGGGAGTATTTTGTTCTGTTGTACATAGGGTCGCTATGAGGTGGACCCCACTTGATGGTACCTGACAACAACAACATGTCACCTAAGTAAATTATACACCCATAACAGCCACCTTAAATCAGGCCACAAGAAAATTTTAACTCCTGTTTGATCTGAATGAGTAATTTTCATGTAAATATTTACATTTGAGAAGACAAAAATAAAAGATTTTCAAATATAAAATTATTTTGCAAAAAGATAAAATCCTAAAAAAAAAAAAGTGGAATGGAAAGGCAGGAGGAAGCAGCCAGGCATGGTGGTGCATGCGTGTAATCTGGCTGGTAGGAAGAGAGTGAGACCTTGAAGAAAAAAAGAAAAGAAAAGAGAAGAAGAGAAGGAAGGAAGTGAAAAGAAAAGGAAAAAGAGAGAAAGAAGTGAGAAAGAAGAAAGGAAAAGAAAAAAGAAAAGGAGAAAAGGGAACAGAGAGAGGGAGAAAAGTGAGAAGGGAGGGGGAGAGGGAGGAAAGAAAGAAGAGAGTGCAAAAGAGAGAAAGAAGAAAGGAAAGAAAAGAAAGAACGAAAGAGGAAGGGAGGGAGAGAAGCAGAGATGGAGGGAAGGAGGAAGGGAGAGAGAAAGAAAAAGGAAAAAGGAAAAGGAAAAGAAGATAAATGCCCATGGAAAAAGAAAAAGGGACTATGTAAAATATCTAATGATTAAAGAAGGGTTTTTTATATGATTTCTTAAAATGAATAATATCGGCATAGAATTATTGTGGCATTTAAATTCCACCTAAAATAGAGGCTGACAGTTTTATATTTTAATCCCAATATTTACAAATCCGATGGAAGTGACGTCGCTTGTAATTAATTAAGTCTCGATTAGAAACACAGATGTCAAGTCAAAAATCCAGAGTAGAACACAGGATGACTATCTCTAATTGGGAATGGTTGGGACCCAAAGTGCTTCAGATTTGGGGGTGTTCTGGATTTTGGAATGTTTATATAGCCTTGCCCGTTAAGTATCCCTAATCCGAACATTTGAAAATCCCAAATCCCAAATCCTCTGAAACCTAAACCTTTTGAATGGCGTCAACCAAGAAGATTCAGGCATCCGAGCGTGTCAGGTCCAGGAGTGTTGGGCTAGGAATGCCCGCTCCGTACAGCCTCTCAGCAGTCTGCAGCAGTCACTACGGCGTGACGTGTGAGAACTGCTGGCATAGGAAACCCCAGTCTGATTCCAGCAGGTGGCTTTGGAAGGTGCAGAGGGCAAGACAGGAGCTGCTGAGTCCCAAGAAGCAGCCACCAGCATCCATGGTGTGGACGTCTACACACAGCCCTCATCTTATTGTTCTTGCATAAACTGGTTTTCAAATGTCCCCGACCCACCCAGTCACACAGTACCCACACGCATCGACCCCTGCCATTACTCGGCATTGCATCTTCAATTGCAACCCCCAGGACTCTGTAAATTAGTCAGCGACAGTCTACGGTGCGATACTTCCAGCATTCATGGTCGATAAGTGGGGAGTCAGGGGTGACAGGCTTGGCTTTTCTCATGGGATCTCTGCGTTGCCTGCACGTGGGGCATGTGCACCCCAGAAACAAGAACGGGGAGACCTGTGGCAAGGACGGCCACGGTCTTAACTTACCATCTGCAGCCAAATGTTGGTGGTTAGAACTTGATTCTTCTCATCCTAAAAAACACAAAGAAAGAAAAAAAAAACAAAAAAACAAAAGGCATCATAAATATGGCTTGCGTGCTCCACAAAAGAAGGAACGATATGATTATTCATGTGAGAAGGTAGCTATTGGGATCGCTGTTGGGTGTGGAAATTAGCACGTATCAAGCACTTCCAAATGTATGCCAGCAACATTTCCCCAGAGTTCAGCGTTTCTGTTTACTCTGGAGTAACACACATTTGTTATAGAACACTTACAAAGCACAGCAAATTAGAAAGAAGAAAATTAAAATCAAGCACTCCTAAGAATCCAGAAATGATGCCAGCTAAGGACTTAGCTATTTATCTTTTAATATTTCGTATAATGTATGTGCTTTAAAAAGTTGGGTGCAGAGGCTGGGGATATAGCTCAGTGGTAGAACACCTGCCTGGCAGGCATAGGGCATTGGGTTTGATGCCCAGGACTGCAAAAAGAAACAGAGAGAGAGAGAAAGAAAGAGGGAGGGAGGGAGGGAGGGGGAGGGAAGGAAGGAAGGAAGCAAGCAAGCAAATTCCAATTTTTAAAAGTCATCTATATTATTAGAATTTATGTATTTTTTGCCTGCAGCCATAGCACCCTGGCATCTGATCGCGCCTGATCTTGGAAGCTAAGCAGGGTCAGTCTGGTTGGTCCTTGGATGGGAAGCTGCCTGGGAATATCAGGTGCTACAGGCTAGGGAGAAGGACCCGGCAACCCACTCCCAAAACAATCAGCCATTGAAAACCCTATGAATAGCAGAGAAGCACTGACAACAGTGCCAGGCATGGTACAGTGTTGGGGAGTGTTTGGTTCTGATGCACAGTGGGTCTCTATAAGTCAGACTGACTCGAAGGCACCTAACAATAAGTTATATGAGAATCTTGTTAGTACGGAATCCTCAATTCCAACCTTCAGAACTCTTCTAAGTTAACAACTGACACCCTTTCCATAAGAAGAATCTATGAATGTGCCCATGAAGACCTTCCCCAAAGCTCAGACCTTCAGTCCCTCCAGGAATTATTTGCCTTGGTTTGCTAATGGACAGTCAGAGACCCAAGGGCAGAAAGCACAAGGTCCCTACCAGGGTGCCATCAACAGGCCAGGATACAAATGAGAAATAAATGCTACCCCTCTCTAAAATAAACTGTAGGCAGGGACGCTCTGACGCTCCTTTGCCCAGCCACTCACCAAGTGGGGACTTTTGAGGGAGAGATGGGCAGGTCTGGATAAGTTGCACAGAGAGGGCAGGGCTGTCTGGGAAGGGACATGGGACCATCCCCCAGGGGCTCCGAGGCCTGGGGCTGTGACCAGGAGAAGATGCAATTCAGTCCCAGGATGAAACGTATTGCCTTTTCCAAAATACCACACACCAATTCTTTCCAGGGTAAACAGTGATAGAACTAACATCTCTCTGCTCCATATTGCGTGGACGATCCCCGACAAAGTCAAACATTGGCAGCGCACACATGTGCGGTTCCGGTCCAATCCTCCACATTATTGGGAGGCCCTGTGAAACTCTTCAGGACGTCTATCTGTTGCCTGGACTTCCTAAGGCGTTGTTGTTGTTAATGGACTCTGAATCAGCGAGGTTCCCTTTGGGCGCCTCTTCTCCTTTTAATTGCGTCTGTGGTTTCTTCTCCTGAGAGAGAGGCTTCTGTGGTTTGGGAGCTCAATTACTACCAATCTAATTAAAAGCCTTTCTTCTTCCCGGCGTTTGAAGGGAAACCTCATTAGAGTAACGCTGCATTTCTGCACTGCGTGGCAGCGTGGGACCGAGGCACAGCGTTTCAAACTGTAATCAACAACAGCAGCCGCCAGCCACCACCTGGCGGGGCAGGGATGCCAGACAGGAAGCCCTCGCCTGCACCAGGCGCGAGAAGGCAGCCGGTGCCGCCAGGCAGGACACTGCTACTCTCCACTGGTCTTCCTAGTGGAAGACCTTCCCAGCCTGGGGCCACCACTGGCCAGGTGACACGGTCTCGCACTTCCGATCCACTCACAGTAGGCAGCATGCCGCCCCACGCATGCACGCTTATGCGTGTGTGCGCACACACACACACACACACACACACACACACACACACACACACACACAATCTATCCTCTATTTATTTTTTTTAATTTATTTATTTATTTTTGCGGTACTGGGGGTTGAACCCAGGGCCTCGCGCCTGCATGCTCTGCAAGTGCTAGACCACTGAGCTGCACCCTCAGCCCATTTTTTTGGTTTTCGAGACAGGGTCTTGCTGAATTACACAGACCGCCTCTGGTCTCGAACTTGCGATCCTCCTGCCTCTGCCTCCCGAGCCGCTGGGACTACAGGCGTGCGCCACCATGCCCGGCCTCTGTTTACTTTTATCAGAAGCTTTCTGGCCACAGATATGAGCAGCTCACCACCCCCTACCCTCACTCCCCTGTACAAAGGATCAAATCAAAAGTCCCCAGGGCAGAGTACCAGCCTTCCAGGTGAGCCATAGTCCAGCCAACTTTTCTTTCATTCATTCATTCATTCAGGAATTGTCCATGGTGCCCTTCCTCTTTTAGGCATTGTGCCGATCTGATGTGTACAGAGGGAACTGAATGTTGCTCCTGAGCTCCTGGCACATAACAGGGGGCGGGAGGGGTAGGATTACAATCCTGATGCACCTGTCCTTACAAATGGTGAGAAGGGTCATGGAGGGAAGGAACAGGGCCTTCCAGAGAGGCTGATGGGGAGACAGACTTTATGCAGAGTGACAAGGGCTGGAGTCTTCCCTGTCATACACACTGAGCCTCTGTGCTTCTCTGGACCCTATAACAATGCAATGTGCAGGTCCTCTTGATAGATGGTGCTAGGCAGGAGGAAAGGGAATCCAGAGGCCTCAGCAGCCATCTTCTTCCCAGTTATTTACTTCCCAGCCATCTGAGATATGAATATTGATGTGAGCTTCCTCTGAGATACCTGCAGCCATACCACTGTAGCATCTGATCCCATCAGATCTCAGAAGTTAAGCAGGGTCGGTCTGCTTAGTGCTTGGATGGGAGACCGCCTGGGAACACCAGGTGCTGTAGGCTTGGGAGAAGGACCCGGCAACCCACTCCCCCAAACAATCAGCCACTGAAAACCCTATGAATAGCAGAGAAGCACTGACAATAGTGTTTCGCCTGTTGTGGATAGGGTCGCTATGAGTTGGACACCGACTCGATGCCACCTAAGAACAACAAAGTTCCCTTCTGGGTCTATTTGTAACCAAGATTTGCTGTCCACTTCCCAGATTGCTCCCACAGTGTTGTGGTGACATCTGACCCCGGACCTGGCTCCCCCCAACCCTCACATCCACCTCGCGCATCCCAGCCCTGAGCCTTCATCCTTTGACCCCCACCAACAGCCCCACTTGCTAAAGCTCTATCTGGGTGTCCTGTGCACATGCTGTCCTCGCCTGTATCCACAGGTAAGTTGAGGTGTCTCCTGTAAAGTGGGGTTCCTGGCCAGCCCCCCACCTCAAAGGGGTCTCACGGGAATGTGATGGAAGTGAGCCTACCAGAACCCCGTTTCCTGGAACACAGTGACCTCCTGACAGGTAAACCTGCCTCCGCCCCGCCCTGAGTGGCCTCTCTGCCCCCTTCCCAGGCCGCCACCCTTCCCCAACCCAGGCCCGCCACGCTGGTGCTCCCTCGTGCGTCCTGACCAGGTCTTGGCATAGAGGAGCCCAGCCCACCTCCACTTCCTGGCCGCAGGGTTTGCCCATCTCTGTCCACCCTGGACGGAAGTGAAGGTGGCCGAGCCTCTGAATTTGAAGTCTGCAGATGCAGCCAAGTCTGCACGCGTCCCTCTGGCCTCTGGCAGCAGGAAGCTCAAGGGCTGGGCAGAGCCCACAAGGTTCCACTCCCCGTGCCTAGACTGACCCGGTCCCTCCCTGAGGAGGGAAGCTGCTGGCCCTGTCTCAAAGCCACCACCCTCCCAGACAGCAACTGAGCTCACAATCACGATCTTGGGGACTCGGCAGTGCCTCATGCCCCCCCCATGCAGGACTCCACACCCCCTTCTTACTGGCCAGCGCCCTGCGGGGATCCTTGAAGGAGAACCCAACCCTGGCCTCAGGGTCTCTGAGCCAATAAAGGGCACAGCCCCCTAAGGTCCCAGGGCCAGGGATGTGTCTCGGTCTGTTGTAAGAAAATACTACATGCCGAGAAGCTGGGAGGGAACAGGCACTGACTCCTCACACCGTGGATGCTGGGGGTCTGCGACCTAGGCATCCACACGGGGGGATGCTGGCTCCTGGTGGGGGCTTCCACCTTCTCCCTCTGTCCTGCCATAGTGGAAGGGGTGCAGTCTCTCTTCTAAGCACTAGTCCCCTTCATGAGGGCTTCATTGTCATGACCTAATCATCCCCCCCAAGGTCCCCACCCGTAACCCTATCTTCCTGAGGGTTAAGAGTTCACCATATGAACTTGGGGGCACAAACATCCAGACCATGTTGTTGCTATTGTTAGGTGTCATTGAGTTGGTGTTTGACTCATAGCAACCCTATGTACAACAGGTGAGACACTATTGTTAATGCTTCTCTGTCATTCATACAATTTTCAGTGGCTGATTGTTTTTGCAGGGAGTGGGTTGCCAGGTCCTTCTCCCAACCCTACAGCACCTGATGTTCCCAGGCAGTCTCAAATCCAAGTACCAACCAGGCCCGAACCTGCTTAGCTTCTGACGGGATGGGACACCACAGCACTATGGCTGTAGGCATCCAGACCACAGCATTATGAAAATGGGTGTCAGGAACTGTAGCGCCTCAGGCCACCACCTGGCTATTACCGCCCTGTCCCCACTGCCAGGGTAGAATGGAGGTGCAGAGTCCACATGGGTAGAAGTCCCTCTGGCTCCAATCTCAGCTTCCCAGGCAGCAGGCATGGCTGGCTGCCCACAGAACTCCCCTACAAGACCCACACTCCTATCTGCCTCTGGGACTCAGCAGACAGGTCCACAGCCATCACGGAGACACAGAGGACTGGCGTGGCAAATCGGCCCAGAGTCACCTGGCCCAACTACCCTCATCCTTTAGAATCTTGAGCGCTCTGGAGAGGAGCACACTTTGATTTACATGGAAGTGTTTTTAAAAATCAATCTTCCTAAATAATTGGCCATCCAATTTAGAGTACCACTGTTCCGATGATGTGTAATGTGTCATCTTGCCTTTCTACGGCAATTATTCTCTTGGAAGTTATGGAGAGACATTGTATTCAACAGAATTTTACAGAGCTCTCCTTTTTTTCCCTGGCTTTTGGGCAGATGCTGAGAAAAGAAATCCAGAGCAATAGATCTAACCCTGTCCAAATCCTTGTGTGCAGAGAAGCGCGCTGGATGGCATAAATTCATATTTGTGTAGCTCACCATTGTTTATAACAAGGATGACTGCTTTTATCTAATTTAATCTTCATACTAACCATATTTTTACCCTCGTTTTACAGAACAATAAACTGGGGGTGTGTGATTTTTCTCTGAGTC
Organism: Pedetes capensis; assembly: GCA_007922755.1. NCBI lineage: Eukaryota > Metazoa > Chordata > Mammalia > Rodentia > Pedetidae > Pedetes > Pedetes capensis. Next base: position 51,534 of record VMDO01002149.1, read on the forward strand.
AGCAACATATTAGGGCCGACAAAAAGACTAATATTCAGAATAAGAAATGAACCTCAACAAATCAATCGGGGGGGGGGGGAAGCAGACAATCCAACGAAAAATGGATGAAGATGAACAAGCACCTGACCACAGAAGATACTGAGGTCTCCAAATGTAACTGCTAACCCTTAAAGCACTTGACTGCAGAAGACACTAAGTATCCAAATGTAACTCTGCTAGTCCTTAAAGCGCCTGACTGCAGAAGATACTAAATATCCAAATGTAACTCTGCTGGCCCTTAAAACACCTGACCACAGAAGATACTAAGTATCCAAATTTAACTCTGCTAACCCTGGAACTCTCTTTAGAGTATTGAAAAGCAAAGATGTCACATTGAAGAGGAAGGTGCTTCTGACTCATGCCATGGTATTTTCAGTCGCATCATATGGTTGTGAAAGCTGGACATTGAACAAGAGAGAAAAAGAATTGATGCTTTTGAATTGTGGTGCTGGAGACGTCTATTGAATATACCATGGACTTCCAAAAGAACCAAGGAATCTGTCTTAGAAGAAATGCAACCAGGGTGCTCCTTGGAAACAAGAATGGCCAAACTGCATCTTATATATTTCGGACATGTAGTCAGGAGAGATCAACCCTGGAGAAGGACATCATGTTTGGGAGAGTGGCAGGTTAACGCAAAAGAGGAAAACCCTCTACCAGATGGATTGACACAGTGTCTGCAACAATGGGCTTAAACATAAATAAGATCATTTGCCTGGCACAGAAGCAGCAAGTGTTTCGATATGCTGTACATAGGGTCGCTATGAGTCGGACTCGACTCGACGGCACCTAACAACAACAACACAACAACAACCCTGGAACAGAGTTTGCATTTGTATGTCTGTCTTGCCCAGGTGCACACACATATGCACACTTAACTTGATTATGACTCTAACAACCCAGCTAAGCTAGTACTGTTATTTTTCTCATTTAATAATAAGCAGTATGGTGACCTCCCAATTTAATTTACAGGTCTCTGTTCTATTTGAATGCTTTCCAAGCATATATTACCTTCATCATCCAGGGGAGAAGGGAGTGAAAAAATATATCAATTGTGGCACAAGGCAAATCAAATTCCTCGTCTTCAGTCACATGGTTGAATGGGGAAATGGAATGATGCACACTTGGAATCCTAGCATTGGGAGGCGCAGGCAGGAAGAGCACAAGTTCAAAGGCAGCCTGGGCTACATAGCAAGTTCTAGCCTACCTTAAGCTACACTGTGAGATCCTGTTGAAAAAAAAAAAAAAAAACCACTAAACTAAACTAAACTAAACTGAGCTCCAACCTCCTTCTCTCTTTAGCTGGACGCTCAGGTTGGAATCAGATGTCATCCTGACCTCATGTTGTAACAGTAAATGCCGTGGCTGTGATCGTGGAAAATACCCCTCATTTCCATTGATCTTCGGTATTTGTACAAGACAAAGGAACATTCTCCAAGTACGACCTAGGAGCTCCTGGGTTTCTGAGATGCCTTCAGAGGATCGGTGAGATTGAAACTTTTCTCTGTAATCATTACAAGTTATTTCCCTCCATCTCCCTCCCTTAATCGTAAGTGTTTCATGGTGTGGTGCAGAGGCTATGTGACATAAAACAGGCCAAATTGGAAAGCAGATCAGAGTCTGTCTTCTGTGAAGTGGGTCATTGAAGAGGTTTGCAGAACGATAAAACCGCACCCCCTTCTTACTCACTACATTATGTTTGGGAAAAAGAGAGCTGTCTTTCCTAAAACTTTTTTTATCTTAATAGGTAATGGAGTTAGCATTTGAAATGAATTAATAGACTTTAAAATGTTTTCTTAGTTTTTATTTCTAAGCTGGTAAATATGGACATCACCCTGGTACACAGAATTCAGGATTCTCAATAATCATTAAGAGAAGAAAGGAGTCCTTAAACCTAAAAGTTTGAGAGCACGGGCACAGGGCTTGGCATTCCTAATGCACCCTGATTCCCATATGTACGCTGGGGACCTCAAGCCTTTACCAGGGGCAGAGCCCACTCTATCATGATCTCACTTTGAGGCTCTGTGCCTTGGAGTACAATATAAAAAGGGCTGCACATACACCAGCTATGTGGACTGGGGGTGGCCATTGAATTTTTCCAAGACTCAGCTTCCTTATTTGCAAAAACGAGGGTGATAACTGCATGAATTCAATAGGTAGCCCAAAGAAACGTGGTTATACCCCAGTACAGCTCTGCACTGTTCAACTGCCAGAAGAAAAGTCCTCTGGCACAAAAGCACTGGCAAGGCTGAGAGAACGCCCCAAGTCAGCAACCTCTCCTCTCTCCCTGTGGCTGCCTGTGTTTGTGGCTCGTTTTATTCTGGCTGAAGGCAATGCTTAGAAATTAAGTGGCTAGCCAAGCACGGTGGCTCATGCCTGTCACCACAGGGTCTTGGGAGGCAGAGGCAGGATGATCATGAGTTCAAGGCCACAGGCAGCCTGTGTAACAGGGAGACCCTGACTCAAATAACAAAAAATCTGCTTGGGGAGCAGCCCAGTGGTAGAGTGCTTGCAAGGAACGCACAAGGCCCTGGGTTCAGCCCCCCGACACGCCCCCCCCCCCACCAAAAAATAAATAAAATAAAAAAGAGAGGAAAAAAAATGAATTGTCTAAATTCAACCTTCAGTTTTCATAATGGGCTAATGGTTATTCAGTGCTGAACGAATGCACAGATGTAAATCTTTCCAAAACAAGTGTGCAACGGACTTTAACACTGACCTCTTTCCACCAGCTCGCCATCCCAGCGGAGGGTCTAGCCTAGGAACTTCCCCACTGCCGCACAAAGACTGTGAGCACCTCCTCAGACACAGTCGAGCTCTTACGGTTGTGTACTCCTTTCTGACAGCAGCCTTAAATCCTGACAGGTCCAGGAAATGCATTATGCCGTGCTCCTTAAAACCCAGCTCCCTGACAAGCTGGACGGAGCTCCAAAAAGAACCCCACAGAGGCAGGCTGCAGACCTTGGAAAAACTGCCTCTGGAATTTCCCAGAGTGGTTTTGAATCTTTCCATTCTATTTTTAACTATTGAAGTTAATCCTGCATAGCTCTAGAATTCTGTTTTTAGGGGCAATGAAAAGAGAAAGGCTTAAAGGATTTTGAAAAACCAGACCAGAACACAATACAGAATTGTCTCTCGCCCAGCAGGTCCCTGTGGATGTCTTCTGCTCACTCAATCCCAGGAATGACACATGAGAAAAGCCACCTGGGAGACTGGCTGATCGGGCTGACTCCTGTGGGTAGGACAAAAGCCAGGTGACAGGGACAGGTAAGTCTGCGGAGCTCAGGTCCTTGACCCAAGCAATGCCACTGGATTTTTTCTTTCCACTGTGAATCCCAATGCCCAATGCCATCTTCAAGGGAACAAGGTGTCTGGCCAAGGTTCCCCCACTTCCTGTGTAAATAGGGACAAAGTGCTCTCTTGGAGAAGAACCCACCACCTGGGGTCCCTCTAGATCCTTCTGGGTGGAGCCCCCTGCACAGCCGCCCATGCTGGCCAGGGAGTCAGGTGGAATTGAAGGGTGCACTTTTAACTGCACCAGGAAGGTGTGCATCCTTCTGTAGCAGACATCTCTTCCTTCTCCCCCCTAAAGGGTCTAAATCTGGGGGAATGAAGCCTGGGGGTGGATCATGAGAGCAGGACTAACAGAGAACAGCTCTGGGGTTAGTGAAACCGGAGGGCAGCAGTGATAGGCAGATGGTGGGGCAGAGAGAGAGAGTGTGCTCCCAGAACACTGCGAGAGGGGGAACCTGAATCACACTCGGCAGAAAACATGCCTTGTTCTCTACACCTAAGCCACTTTCCTGACTGAATCAGCATCCAGGCGTTTCCTGCACAGCAAACAGCACACGCAACGTGTTCTACCCAGCTGGACTAAAGGACAAGATCTGCATGCACCACAACATCTGCATGCCCCAGAGAAGCTTTAGAGACAGAGATCTGTGCGGCTTCAGCAACAGGCAGCAAGCTTTCCAGCGAATCTGTCAAGAGAGTTCACTGCAGCATATCCCTCCGAAGACCTGACTTAGAGATAAGGGGCCTCAACAGAAAAGACATGGGAAGGGAACGGGATATGGGGGTGGAAGCCCGATACATCTGCTTATTTAGTATCACTTTTAATTTATTTTTAATGGATACATAAACATATAAGTTGTACATATTTACAGATGCCATGTGACCTTTCGATACATGTATATGTTGCATTATTGTTGTTGTTGCTGTTGTTAGGTGTTATTCAGTCAGGTCGAATTCATAGCGACCCTATGCACAACAGAATGAAACACTCCCTAACACTATGTTATACACAGGATGTTTTTATGTTTGAGCCCAGTGTTGCAGCCACTGTGTTTCTTCTCAATTTGTGTCATGGCATATCAGCAAAAGGAGGTCCTAGGGACTTTCTCCATTCCCATCATTAAGGTCAACTCTATTTTGAGGAGGCAACTCTTCCCTAGTTGTTTATTGAATGCCCTCCAGCCTGGGAAGCCCATTCTCCAGCACTATATACCACCGTGGCATCTGATCCTGACCTCGGAAGCTAAGCAGAGTTGGGTGGGCATGGTTAGTCCTTAAATGGGAGACTTCCTGGGAATACTGGGTGCTGTTGGCTTGTGAGAAAGACCTGGAAGCCCACTCCCCAAATAATCAGCCATTGAAAACTCTATGAATAGCAGAAAAGCACTGACAACAGTCTGACCCAACTCTACAGGACCTCCCAACAACAACAACAGTATGTGGCAGTGCTTCTCTGCTATTCATAGGGCTTTCAATGGCTAATTGTTTCAGGAGTGGGCTGCAGGGTCCTTCTTAGCCTGTCTTAGTCTGGAAGCTCAGCTGAAACCTGACCACCACTGGTGGCCGTGAGGGTATCTGAAATACTGGCGGCATAGCTTTCAGCATCACAGTAACACGTGAGCCCACACAGCACGACAAGCTGACAGACACATAGGGTACATGTTGCTTATACATGTTCAGATCAATTTAAACAGAGCCATCTCCTCAAACACTTCTCTTTTCATTACTGTGAAAACATTCAGACTCCCATAACTTTTTGAAATATACTCTACAAGCCGGGTGCGGTGGCACGTGCCTGTCATCCCAGCGGTTAGGGAGGTGGAGGCAGGAGGATCACAAGTTGGAGACCAGAGGCAGTCTGCGCAATTTAGTGAGACACTGTCTCAAAAAAAAAGTTAAAAAAAAGAAAAAAAGAGCTGGGGGTGCAGCTCAGTGGTCCAACACTTGCAAAGCAAGTGCAAAGTGTTTGTTTTGCAAACACTTGCAAAGCAGCACTGGATTCAACCCCCAGTACTGCAAAAAAATATTTTAAAAAAAGAAAGAAATATACTCTAGAGTAGCACGGTGGAACTTCTTACTCCTATATAACTGCAACTCTGTACTCACTAATCACCTGCTCCCCCTAGAAGCAGGACTTAGAAGCAGTAACTTTTCCTGTTTTTTGTTTTTTACTGTTTCTGATATTTCTACAAATAGTATGCATTTATTTATTTATTTATTTAATAAGCCAAGAAAGAAAGAAATCAAGACCCAAATAAATAAAGAGCATGAAAATTACGCACCTATGATAACACTGAAAATAAAAAGAAGGGGCAGATGCGGCATGAACAAAATAAAAAAATCAGTCTCACTGACAGTTATGGGAATATAGTATGATTATGAATGAATGAACAAACAAATACCTCAGCGTATACTTAAATAACATTTAAAAAGTGACAAGGCCAAGGAAGGCAGGCAGGCAGGCAGACAAATATAACTAAAATATAAACTGAAGTTTGGAAAAAGCCCAAACAAGCAGGGTGCTTCCCAGGACTTCTTTATGGCATTTAACTCAATAAAGCCTCAGATCAAATTAAACATGCTTTCAAAATGAGATTAACGAAACAACAGAATGAAGTGAGAGGGAAGATTGAGAGCTAAACAAATAACCCAGGGATCCAAATAACACTATTATATAGCCAATAAATTAGAAACAGAAAGGAACAAAAATGGCATAAGTAAAAATTGAGTTACTGGCACGAAGGCAAGGCATGAAGTAATCACGTTTTGTGCGGAGGAAAAGCACAAAGAGACTAAGTCAACTAGACAAGAGGCTGGAGTCCTAGGTGAAACAGAGACCACCTGGCATGGATAATACAACACAGGGAAGTGGGCTAAGTCTCCCAGGACAAGACACCAGGCACCTGTTTTGGGGTCTAACAGGATGGCAGACTGCATGGGTTGAACACCGTAGCACCCTGTTACAAAACACCTGTGATGCAGATGAAATCAAATGGCTTTTTAAATGCAAGTCTAAACTCCCAAGAGCCTGCAGCCATAGCCCTGTGGCATCCGATCCTGTCAGATCTCAGAAGCTAAGCAGGGTCGGGCCTGGTTAGTACCTGGATGGGAGACCACCTGGGAACACCAGAAGCTGTAGGCTTGGGAGAAGGACCTGGCAACCCCCTCCCAAAAATCAATCTGCCATTGAAAACCCTATGAACAGCAGAGAAGCACTGACAATAGTGTTTCCCATGTTGTGCAGAGGGTCGCTATGAGTCAGATACCGACCCGACGGCACCTAACAACAATAACAAAACTCTCAAGAAAGCAAGAGACATCCTCAAAAACCAAATTCAAGAGGAAATTTAAGAGAGCATTTCAAGGGTATAAACTGACCTAGCCAGAGCCGTGGAGGCAGGGAGAGGCCAGCTACTCGTGCAAGCCACACACATCCACAGCAAGCTTTCCCACAGCCCATGTGGGACTGAGGTTGAGGTCACCCCCACGCAGCCAGCACCCTACATCCACCCACGTGGCCCAGAGCATTCATTCAGCATAACGTGTTGTTGTTGTAGGTACCTGCGAGTTGGGTCCGACTCATAATGACCCTATGTACAACAAAACAAAACACTCTCCAATTCTATGCCAGGCACAGGATCTTATTTACCTTTAAGCCCATTGTTGGAGACATTGTGTCAATCCATCTAGTGGAGGATGTTCCTTTTGTTCATTGAATGCCACTCTCCTAAACATGTTGTCCTTCTCCAGGGATTGGTCCCTCCTGATTGCATGTCCACAATACATAAGACACAGTCTAGCCATCCTTGCTTCCAAGGGGCACTCTGGTTGCACTTTTGCTAGGATAGATTTGTTGGTTCTTTTGGCAGTCCATGGTATATTCAATAATCATCTCCAGCACCATAATTCAAAGGTATCAATTATTTCCCTGTCTTCATTATTCAATGTCTAGCTTTCACAACCATATGATGTGACTGGAAATACCATGGCATGAGTAAGGCGCACCTTCGTCTTCAACGTGACATCTTCACTTTTCAACATTTTAAAGAAGGTCTTTCGCAACAGCTTTTCCCAATGCAATGCGTCTTCTGATTTGCTGACTGCTGCTTCTGTGGTTGTTGATTTTTGAACCAAGTAAAGCAAAATCTTGGACAACCTCAATCCGTTCTCTGTTGATCATGAAGTTGTGTACTGACCCGGTTGTTAGATTTTCATTTTGTTGATGTTGAGGTGCAATCCATACTGAAGGCTGGCTGTGTTCTTTGATCTCCATCAGTAAATGTTTCAAATCCTCTTCACTTTCAGCAAGCAGAGTTGTGCTATCTGCATAACACAGGTTGTTAATGAGTCTTCCCACAATCATGATGCCGGGTTCTTCATCATGAAATTCAGCTTCCCAGATTATGTGCTCAGGATAGAGATTGAAGAGGTACAGTGAGAGGATGCAGCCCTGATGCACACCTTTCTTGATTTTAAACCAGGCAGTATTTCCTTGTTCTGTTTGAACAACTGCTTCCTGGTCCATGTAGATTCCTCATGAGTACAATTAAGTGCTCTGGTATTCTCATTCTTTGCAATGTTATCCATAATTGGTTATGATCCACACAGTCAAATGCCTTTTCATAGTTAATAAAACATAGATAGACATCTTTCTGGTATTCTCTGCTCTTGGCTAATATCTATCTGACATCAGCAATGATGTGCCTGGTTTGATGCCCTCTTCTGAATCTGGTTTGATTTTCCAGCAATTCCCTATCTACATACTGCTGCAGTTGCTTTTGAATTATCTTTAGCAAAATTTTACTTGCATGTGATATTAATGATATCATTCAATAATTTTCACATTTGGTTTGGTCCCCTGTCTTGGGAATAGGTACAAATACAGATCTTTTCCAGTCAGTTGGCCAGGTAACTGCTTTCTAAATCTCTTGGCATAAATAAGTGAACACTTCCAGAGTTGCATCTGTTTGTTGAAACATCTACACTGGTATTCCACCAATTCCTGGAGCCTTGTGTTTCACCAATTCCCTCAAGGCAGCTTCCAGCTCATCCTTTACTATCATTGATTCCTGATCATATGCAATCTCTTGAAATGGCTGGTAATCCACCGGTTCTTTTTGGTAAAATGACTCTGTGTATTCCTTCCATCTTCTTTTGATGTTTCCTGCATTGTTTAATATTTTCCCTATCGAGTCCTTCACTATTGCCACTCAAGGCTTGAATTTTTTCTTTAATTCCTTAAGCTTCAGAGAAACAGAGCATGTTCTCCCCTTTTGGTTTTCTATCTCCAGCTCTTTGCAGTCATTATAAAATTTGATTTTATCTTCTTGAGTTGTCCTTTGAAATCATCTGTTTAGTTTTTTAGCTTTATCATGTCTTCCTTTTAACAAATGAAGATGAGGAAGATTTTTATCAGCTTCTGCAATCTGAAATAGGTAGAACATGCACTCAAGATGTACTGATAATGACTGGTGACTGGAATGCAAAAGTTAGAAACAAGGCGGCTCAGTAGTTGGAAAATATGGCTTTGGTGACAAATGATGCTGGAAATCACATGATAGAATTTTGTCAGACCAATGAACTTTTCATTGCAAATACATTTTTTCACCAACATAAATGGCAACTAACACATGGAATTCACCAGATGGAACATATCAGAACCAAACTGACTACATTTGTGGAACGAGATAATGAAAAAGCTCAATTTCAAAAGTCCTAACAAGACCAGCTGCTGATTGTGGATCAGCCCATCAACTGTTAATATGCAAATTCAAACTAAAACTGAAGAAAACTAGAACAAGTGTACAAGAGCAAAAGTATGACCTTGAGTATATCCCACTTGAGATTGGAGACCACCTGAAGAACAGGTTTGATGTGTTAATTGCTAACGATGGGAAGAAGACCAGACAAGTTGTGGCATGACATCAAAGACTTCATTCATGAGGAAAGCAAAAGGCTATTAAAAGGACAGGAAAAAAGAAAAGGCAAGTTACATGTCAGCAGGACTTAGACTCTGAAAATAATTTTGAAAAAAAAATCTCTTTTCATTTCACTTTTAGTATACCTGTGTTGTTGTTGTTGTTAGGTGCCGTCGAGTTGGTATCCAACTCATAGCGACCCTCATAGGGTTTTCAATGGCTGACTGTTTCAGGATTGCCTTGGGAGTGGATTGCCAGGTCCTTCTCCCATTTTTACAGTGCTGGGAATTGAACTCGGGACCTCAGAGACTGCAGTACAGCACTCTACCAATTGAGCTAAATCCCAGCCCCTCAGTATACCTATAGATAATTCTAATTTACAGTGTTTTCTAAATAAATATTTCATCAAATTTAAAATGACATTCAACTTGAAGATATATCTGATATTTTTACAAAGTTAAAATGCAAGAAAATGTCTGTCTTAGAACTGATGGAATACAGTGTTAGGTTTCTCTCAACAGACAATGAAAGTTAAAGAAAATCATGAAACAGCAAAGACTGCTAATGATCCACCTCAAATCTGTGGATGGTAATATTTGGAAAACATTAAGTGGAATCAAGAGCGTAAAGGGGTGGGGGAGGAGGGGCAGCTCCTACCAGAATCAACACTGATATTTTTAGAAATTATCTCAAAGGCAGGGAAATGTCTAAGTCTGCAGATACCTCTAAATTCATCTATACAGAGAAGACTAATATCAATAACCTATAGGCATATGTTGTTAACCTGCAAGTATTAGGGGGAAAAAGTAGATTTCATCTTGGTGTTATCAGAGCACTAAAGACAACTTAAGGAAAATAAGAGTCATTTTCAGGCATCTGTAAATATCCCAGCTTCATGTTACCCTGCACTCCTTAAACAAGAAGGATGTTGTTGTTGTTAGGTGCCATCAAGTCAGGTCCAACTCACTGTGGCCCCATGTACAACAGAACAAAACACTCCCTGACACTGTGTCATGCCCAGCACTGTTAGTGCTTCTCTGCTATTCATAAGGTTTTCATCGGCAGATTGTTTTGGGATTGTTTCAAGAGTCAGCTTCCAAGTCCTTCTCCCATTTTTGTGGTGCTGGGGATCAAACCCAGTGCGTCAGAGAGCACCGAGCTGCACTCTACCAATTCAGCTAAACTCCAGCCCCAATCAAGAAGGATATGAGGGACAAAATGGAAACAGCTTCCTCTTCCAGATATTTTAGCACAAACAGAGCAGGGAAAGATCGGTACTGAAAGCAAAGCCATAGTAAGGAGCCCAGGCTACACAGCTCAGTGGTTCACGTGCTTAGCATGCTCTTGACCCTCGGTTTGACTTCCAGTGCCACCAAATAAAATAAGAGAGGGGCCCATGGCAGCAATCCTGCAGGAGGTCAAGTCCACGTTATTGCACCCCATAAAGTGAGAGGCCATCCGGTGGGTGACAGCGGTCGGCCAGCCTGGCCTCGGGGCTCTGCTTTGATGTCCAAGTGAGAGCGGTCAGCAGAGCTGAATGCAAAGAAAGTAGCCAAAGGAGCTCGCCACAGGAGTTGGCCCAAAGGGTATTCCAGCCCAGGCTGGTCCTGGGACAGAGAGCGCACCACGGGTGGTTCATGTTTATGAAGGATTTGTTCTCTAAAATTAAGACTCCTAACACAGAGACAGGGGCACAGAGTCGGATATACCAACCCTTTGGTCCTGTACTGCAGCCTCCAGGGGTCTAGCCTTGACTTCATGGGGCTCTGCTCGTGGCCCCAAGGGCTTATTCTGAGATCTTACATCCCCATGCCTGATGCCACGCAGGTAGTCCCAAGTGATGATTTCCTGAATAGGAACCCAGCGGGGAGACAGGGAACCTGTATTGGAAAGACCAGCCCTTGTGACACCAGGCTGGGGTTTCTCTGAAGCTGTGGACTAAAAATATGCTTTCCAGCCGGGTGCAGTGGTGCACGCCTGTCATTCCAGCAGCTCAGGAGGTGGAGGGAGGAGGATCACAAGTTCGAGAACAGAGGCAGTCTGCATAACTTAGTGAGACCCTGTCTCAAAAAAAAAAAAGTAAAAAAATGGGCTGGGGGTGCAGCTCAGTGGTCCAGCACTTGCAAAGCATGTAATCACGAGGCCCTGGGTTCAACCCCCAGTAGCGGGCGGGAAAAAAAATGCTTTCCCAGTTATGACCATGAATGACAAGGAAGTGCTCCAGTCCCTTCTTACCAAGTCCTCATTCGCTCTGCTATCAGAAGAGGTTTCTAAGTCCTCAGGAATCTAATTAAACTTGCAGCTCCCGAATGTATTTATAAATCCATTTTGTTTTTCTGTAAAATCTATAAATAATGAGTTCAGTGCCGATTTTTAGGCTCCAATCCTGCTCTCACAGGCTTGTGGAAAGCTAATAAATTATTGGTGCCCAGAAATATCTTGGCAACTCATTCTAACTAATCATTGCACAGTTTGACAGTAAAACACCCCACACCTCTCCCAGCTCTGGCCCTCAATTTCCCTTGGGATGCAGAGCATATTCTAATCCAGAGGATAGTCAGATGTCTTCTTTTACAGAGAACAATGAGGAGCTAAATAAACCAAATTCCGGCTATTCACAGACTTCTTTTCTTCTGAGGAGTACAATGATGTGTCACACCACCCAGCACCCCACACCAATTACCAAGAAAAATGTTCCTATTACAAAACCAGGGACAGAATTACTCTGACAATTTTTCATAACTTAGGTGATTAAATAGTTTGCATAAATTTCCAAAGTAATAACTTCCTTCATAAATGACCTTTCATTATATCTTGATATGTCATGGAAAAAAATTTTTTTTCAGTATAAGCCCTGAAGTAGTTAGGAAGAAAGTGCTCAGTGTGGACGGTGTCTGAGTTTAAATGTACATAACATCACTCTTGAATTCTTACCCAGAAATCTCTACCTTCTTACTCTATCCTTTTCCCAAAGGATGGAGCTGTTGTTGTTTTCTCAAAGGATGTTTTGTTGTACATCCTTTTTGGTTACATAAAGACCACCATAGATCGGCATGTACTTTTGTATCCATTATAACCTAGAACAATCTGTTTCTTTTCAATTTGACCAACGGATGTGTCTTCCCTAATTTAGATTTGGTATTCAGGTTATTGGGGCTGGGATTTAGCTCAGTTGGTAGAGCACTGCACTGCAGTCTCTGAGGTCCCGAGTTCAATTCCCAGCACTGCAAAAATGGGAGCAGGACCTGGCAATCCACTCCCAAGGCAATCTCGAAACAGTCAGCCATTGAAAACCCTATGAGGGTTGCTATGAGTCGGATACCGACTTGACGGCACCTGACAACAACAACAACAACAACAACAACAACATTCAGGTTATTACAAAAGAGCAGGATATGAAATAAGAAGAGATTCCCAGGGAAGAAAGAGTCCTCTGGCATTTTATAATCTAGTCCAAGAACTCTACCTGCAGCTGTACCACCCTGGCATCCGATCCCATCAGATCTCAGAAGCTAAGCATGGTTGGGTCTGGTTAGTACCTGGATGGGAGACCACCTGGGAATAGTGGGTGCTGATGGCTTGGGAGAAGGACCTGGAAGCCCACTCCCAAAAAAACCAATCAGCCATTGAAAACCCTATGAATAGCAGAGAAGCACTGACAATAGTGCCTGGCATGGCACAGTGTCAGGTAGTGTTTCATCTGTTGTACATCAGGTTGCTACTTGATGGCACCCACCAAGAACAACCACCAAGAACTCTGACTAAATTGCCCTAAGGAAATTGTTCTCAACCCCCTTCACCATCCACAGATCCTCCCTAACTTCCCCACCTGCCCATCCAGGCCACAGTACTCTCTGGCGTCTCAAGAGGAACCTGCCAAGTCCACCTGCAGCTGTCCCACGTGGAATTGGTGTCAATGTGTCTCCAAGAGCCTGGACGGTAGAAGCTCCATTGGAGATGCAAAGGCAGCAGGGAAGGAAGGGAAGACAGCAGGGAACACAACCATCTCTTTTGCTCTTGCAAACCAAACTCAACACAAACAAGAATGAAAATCGCCTCCAACACCCTCATAAATGAACGTTGTTGTTAGGTGCCATCGGGTTGGTATCTGACTCATAGCGACTCTACATACAACACGGGAAACACTATTGTCGGTGCTTCTCTACTGTTTATAGGGTTTTCAATGGCAGATAGATTTTTGGCAGTGGGTTTCCGGGTCCTTCTCCCAAGCCTGCAGCACCTGGTGTTCCCAGGCAGTCTCCCATGCAAGTACTAGCCAGGCCTGACCCTGCCTAGCTTCTGAGATCTGGCAGGATCGGATGCCATAGGGCTATGGTTGCAGGCCATAAATGAATAGGAAAGGAAAAATGCTTCCAAGGTTCTGGGTAAGTATTGCTGTTTTGGGGGAGAGGGTCAAATAAAACTCCCTAAAACATACAAATGAGAAAAAAGGGAACAGATCGTCATTTGATTTGCCCTTCTTCCCTCCTTTCACTGGATTCATTCTAGCACCACATTTGTAAACAATGGCTACAACTGTCAACTAGAGCTATATTCCCCCATTCTGGATTCTCTCACTCCTTGGGTAGTGGATTATGGGTTGTTTTTTTTAATTGCTGTTATTTTTGTTGTTGGTTGGCTATTTTACCACAGTCAGAAACAATCCTGAGAAAATGAATGAGTGGCTTCTATAACTGAGAAGGGGCTAGAGTTTAGCTCAGTTGGTAGAGTGCTGCTCTGCTGTCTCTGAGGCCTTCAGTTCGATCCCCAGAACCACAAGAGTGGGAGAAGGACCTGGCAGCACACTCCCAAAAACAATTCCCACACAATAGCCATATTCATATATTAAAACAAAGACAGAAGCCTCCACATTTTTATTCTGATGTTATGCATGATACTAGCAGTATTATGCCTGCAGCCATAGCCCTGTAGCATCCAATCCTATCAGATTTTTGAAGCTAAGCAGGGTCGGGCCTGGTTAGTCCTTGGATGGGAGACCGCCTGGGAATATCAGGTGCTGAAGGCTTGGGAGAAGGACCCGGAAACCCACTCCCAAAAATCAATCCGCCATTGAAAACCCTATGAACAGCAGAGAAGCACTGACAATAGTGTTTCATCTGTTGTAGGCAGGGTCGTTATGAGTTGGACACCAACTCGACAGCACCTAACAACAACAAGCAACATTATGAACAAGCTAACTGCCCAGTAAAAAGAAAACTATTATAGATCTGTAAGATAGAATAGTATATAATTAGGATATTTTCAAAATATTGTCATCATGTGAAAATGGAATGTGAAGTGTGGTGGGGGGAGTATTGTATAAAATTATGCTTCTAGCACATTACCCAATTGTTTAAAGACTTTTTGACATTTCATTCTGCGATCTTCATTTTTCTCATTCTGTTTAGTCGTGAACACAATCTGACTTATTATTTCAGTGGCAGATTGTTTTATAACATCTTCTCCCACATTGAACTTGCTTTATTAGGAATCACTTCACTTTCTTAAGCAGTAAGTAGCCTGAATGGATGGGTCAACAACAGAATACAGAAGACAGAACAAAGCATGAGCGAACACTGAGTGAGAACAATAGAAATTACCCAATTTGGAAAACAGAGATAAAATGAACTAAAGGGCTGGGGGAACAGAGTCAGAGACCTATGAAACTATTGCAAAAGCTGCCCTGGATAAAAGGAGAAAGAGGGTGGAGTGAAGGGACATGAAGAATAATGGCTGACATTTCCTAAAGTCGATAAAAGATGCAAATCTATAAATTCAAGAAGTAAGCAAACCCCAAAAAGAATATAGAGGAATCCCAAGTCCCAAGTCACATTATAGTCAAACTTCTAAAAACTAAAGACAATGAGAAAAAAATCAGAAAAGGCTTGAGAGAAAAATGCTATTACTAATAGGACAAAATCAATTCACATGGCAGAGTATTATTCAGCAGAGACTAGAGAAACCACAATGAAGAAGCACCACATTTTCAAGTGCTGGAAGAAAGGCCAATTCAGAATCTCACATGCAATGAAGCATCTTGGTCCTGAAGGATAATTTTGTTCGATAAAATGCAAACAGTCCCTGATTTGAGATGATGTATTTAGTAGTGCTCATTTACTTTAGTAAGCCTGCAGCCGTAGCATCCTGGAATCCGATCCGACCTGATCTCAGAGCGAAGAAGTGCTGGCCTGGTTACTCCTTTGCCAGGAGGCTGCCTGGGAATACCAGGTGCTGCAGGCTACGGAGAGGGGCCTGGCAATCCATTCCCGAAACAATCTGCTATTGAAAACACTACGAATAACAGAGAAGCACTGATATAGTGCCAGACATGGCACAGCATTGGGGAAAAATTACTGATTTATTTTACCACCAAATATAACATTAACTTTAGCTTTTTGTAGATGCTCTTTATCAAGTTGAGGAGGTTTATTTATACTTGTGTTCTTCTGAGAGTTCTTATGAGTGTTGAATTTCGTTAATTTTTTTTCCTGCAGCTACTAATATGATCTCGTGACTCATACTGCTTGGTTTTCAAATATTAAACTAGCCTTGAAACTCTAGAATAAATCCTGCTTGGTCATGGCACATAATTCTTTTCATGTATTGCAGAATCCCATTTGCTAATGTTTTCTTAAGGATTTCCGCTCAATATTCATGAGAGACATTCATTTTTCTTCTCTATATCTAATATATGCATGCATATATATATATATATATATATATATATATATATATACACACACACACACACACACACACACACGTGTGTACATATACAGAAGGTACCAGAAATATATACACATCTTGAGGGAAAAATTGCCATTTTGCTGTTTTTAGAATCCATGGCACGAGCATTCATTTGATTAACATCATCTTTTGAGCGATCATACTAAACATTGCTACTGTAATTCAACTTCAAAAGTAACACATAGATAACATTTCTAAAAATTTGTACACATTCTTGCTCCCCTCATGTGTGTGGGCTCTATCTATCCCTATCTATCTATCTACCTATCTATCTATCTATCTATCTATCTGTCTATCTATCTATCCGTCTATCTGCAGACAGACAGACAGACAGATAGATATGAGCTGGGGTTTAACTCAGTTGGTAGAGTGCTATTCTGCACTCTCTGAGGACCTGAGTTCAATCTCCAGCCATGCAAAAATGGGAGAAGGACGTGGCAATCCACTCCAGAAGCAATCCCAAAACAATCAGCCATTGAAAACCATATGAGGGTGGCTATGAGTCAGACACAACTTGACATCATTTAACAATAATTACATATATGTATATATATGATTATGTATGTACACATAGATAGATAGATAGATAGTTGTTTTGTTGTTGTGCTCCAAATCAGATTCAGGGTGTTGAACCCAGAATCTGGCACATGTTACACAAGCTTTCTACCACTGAGCTATATTCCCAACCCTCTTCTTTCTTTTTCTGCACTTTCTTTGATTTTGTTATCAGGGTAACACTAGCTTCCTAAATGAACTGGAAATTGTTTCCTCTTCTATATTCCAGAGGCAATGGTGTAGAATTGGTGCTAGATTTCTTCTTTAAACATTTGACAAAATACAGTGAACTCATCTGGGCTTGAAGATTTCCCTTTATATGAGTTTTCAAATGACTGTTTCAGTTTCCTTCATTGTTGTAGAGATTTAAAATTATTTAATTCATATTGAGTGATTTATAACAGTTGGTGCTTATTAAGGAATCGATTTTACATTTCATTTAAACTGTACAACTTACAGAGTTCTTCATGGAACTCTTATTATCTTCTCATGTCTGGAGGATTTACATTTATATTCTATTTCATTCCTGACATTAGTTATTTGAAGCGTCTCTTCTTTGTTAATCTTGCTTGAGGTTTGTCGATTTTATTGATGTTTTTAAGGAACCAACTATTTGTTTCATTGACTTTCAGTTGCTTGTTTTCAATTTACTGATTTTTTGCTCATCTTTATTTTTTCCTTCATCGTTCTTGATTTTTTTCCCCTCTTTTTTGGTAGGTTCTTTAGATGGGAGCTTTGATTGCTGCTTTGAGGCCTTCCCTTTTTCCACATATATGCATTTAGCAATGTGAATTTCCTCTCACACTGTTTTATTACTGCCCCAAAAGCTTTAATATGTTATATTTCATGTTTAAGATTTTTAAAAATTTCTCTTGACTCTTTCTTTTTAACTTACAAACTATTTATGGCATATGTATTTTTCAGTTTTTTAACCTTTGGATACTGCTATGGTTTTAGTATGGATAGCTTCCCTCATGGGAGAAGGACCTGGCAATCCACTCCCAAGGCAATCCAGAAACAGCCAGCCATTGAGAACCCTATGAAGGTCACTATGAGTCGGATACCGACTCGACGGCACCTAACAACAACAAGCTTCCCTCAAGGTTCTGTGTTTAAGGCATACTCCCCCGGGTGCTACTAGGAGGCGTTGTAGTCCTTTAAGAAGTGGAGCCTAATGGGAGGTCCTTAGGTCATTGGGCGTGTGTCCTTGAAAGGAATTGTGTGACAAAATCCTTGTCTCAGTCTTTTTCAGCTTCCTGGCTTGTGATATGAGTGGTTTGCTCTGCTATGCACTCCTGCCATGTATAAGCCCACTCGAGTACCCAGGGACCTCAGTCACCAGAACCATGAACCAAATTAAACCTCTGTTTACTTCATAAGTAGCCTGTGCAGGTATTTTGTTATAGTCACATAATGCTGCCCAGCACAGATACTATTCTATTATCCTTATGTTATTGATTTCTACTTTGATTTCTCTGTGGCTGAAGAATATATTTTGCATGGTTTCAGCTCTTACATATATGTTGAGTTTATGGCCCAGATGATGGTGCATCTTGTTTCGTGGACCCTTAAAGAGAGAATGCATTCTCCTCTTCTTGAATGGAGAATTGTGCAAATGTCTACTGCACCTTATTGGTTGATAATGCTTATTTTGTCTGCATCCTTGCTGATTTTCTGTGGTTTCTTCTATCAGTGACTGAGAGAGAAGTATGAAGATTTCCAGCTACCATTGTGGATGTCTCTATTTTCTGTGGATGTTTCTATTTTGTCAGGTTTTTTTCCTCAGTGTGTTCTGGAGTTCTGTTGTTTGGTGCACACATATTTAGGACTGCTCTCTCATCTTGGGTGACAAACACATTTATCCTTACATAATTGTCCTCTCTGCCTCTGGTAGTTTTCTTTGCTGTGAAGTCTACTCTCTATTTGACATGGATATAGCTATATGTGATCTCTTCAGACTAACGTATTCATGCTGTACCTTTTTCTATCATTTTACTTTAAACTTGTCCAGGTTGTTATATTTGATGTAAGTTTCATGTAGACAGGTTATAGCTGAGTCATGTTTTTTACTGTTTGTTTTAAAGAAACTTTATTTTTAGGTCCACAGCAAAACCGAGTGAAAGGTACAGAGATTTCCAATACAGCCCTTGTCATTACACCTGCATATTTTCATGCAGCATCCCCTAAAGTGGTGCACATTTTACAACTGAGTGAATCTATGTGGACAATGAATTATCACCCAAGTCCACAGTTTACATCAGCATTCCCTCCTGGCGGTATACACACTGTAGACTTGGGCAACTGTATGACAACATAAATCCATTATAGTATTGTAAAGAGTTGTTTCATTGCCCTAAAAATCCTATATATCCCCCCAGGGCTTTTGTTTCCCCCAAGCCACTGGGGATGGTTGGCCACTAATGTAATCAATCACACCCACAAAATGAAACTATAATATAAACTCTAGACAAAAACGCTTGGAGGAGCCTCCTGGTTGGTAAGCGCATCGATGGACTGAACTCAGAGACAGGAGTTCCTGTGCTCAGGACTGACTAGACTCTGCCCTAAGTAGTTTTCCTTTTGTATGTTCATTTATTTACTTTATAATAAAACACTAATTCTACAAAGAGCACATTCTAGAATCTTGTGGGTCCTCCTAGTGAGTTATCAAAACTAAAGGAGGTGTGGGAAGCCCAAAATTAAATACAAAGTCAGTTAGGGACAAGGGTAGGTGGCCTGAGGACCCCAGCTGGGGTCTGTGTCTGAATTAAGGAAAGTGTGGTTAGCAACCCTGTCTTTTAACCTGTGGGATCAGAGGCTAACTCTGGGTACCCAGCATCAGAACCGAATTGCCTCGTAGGACACCCACTTTGAGTCAGAACTGTTGACAAAGCAACAATGAAAGAAAGAACCAGTTGGACAGCTGTACAAAGGCAAGGCCTAGGAAATAATCAATTTTGCTTCAAGCAGGAGGAAAAAATGCATCAACAGCTGTCTTTAAGGATGTGAAAGAGAGACATCCACGTGTGTCTGAACATAAAGGGAGAGACATTTCCGCTGCAGAGTTCGGAGAGGAGATAGTAATTATTACAGAAAAATCTAACAACTGGAAAAGACATCAGTGTGAATTCTAAGGAAAATAAGTATAATCACAGCCTACTACCTGGTTCAGAGGCAGTGAATAGTGACTTCATAGATTTCCACATAAACACTGTAGATTAATTCAACCCAAACTGATTATGAAATTTCTTAGGGAGAATTAGGAAAAGAAATAGGGAACGGGATAACTGTGGGGCAGGGAAGTGGGGAGTGAATGGAGAATGAAATCTTCACCTTCAGTATGGGAGGTCTTTAGATGTTGGACATACATAACTGTACAGCAAAAAGGAACAGTTGTTGTTAGGTGCTGTCGAGTTGATGTTCGACTCGTAGCAACCCTATGTACAAACAGGCGAAGTAATATTGTTAGTGGTTCTCTGCTATTCATAGGATTATAAGCACTTTATTTACAGACATGGATGTAAATCTCAGAGAAACAGCCGAAAGAGTTGGAACTGACTATGAGAAATGCAAGTGGAAGCAGAAGCCTTATTTACTATCTCAGTGTTTAAATTCTACAAAAGAATTGTGTTGCTAAAAAAGAATTTTTAAAGTATCACCAATCAGAAGAGTTCTGTGATATTTTCACAGGAGTTATTATTTTAAAGAAGAAGATGTGACCGTTTTGGTGGCATTTCAGAGCTCACACAATCACCGAGGTCTCAGCTCATTTTTAAGTGCTGTTCCTTTGACTCCAAATCTTGTGTTTCTCTGTGAATCATCTTATTAACAACTTACAAATAAGTGTATCAGTAAGATGGGAGTGAAAAAGGTTAATTCTTACAGGAAGGGATCTGAAAGTCTTTTGATGGAATGCATCCTTGGAACGAGAGCTGAAGAAATATCAGACTGTTCTTCCCATGCAGAGAAAATACAAAAATCTTCTTTCCTCTCCTGTTGCCACCTCCTGGCTCCTGGCTTCTTCCTGTGGGGCGGAATCCAATTGACGCCCTGCCACTGGACTCACTCTAGCCATGACCAGGAAGCAGCTGCCAAAGACCTGTCTTCTGGTGATGGGGAGCTGAGCACCCAAGAGCCAAGCTGCCCAGAAAGGAGGCTTGTGCCCATGGCTGCTCTGAGGAGCCTTGAGAAAGGCAGGCTCAGAGGCTGATGCCCACGGGGGCTCCTTGCTTCTTTCTTCCCAATGAAGACACTGACTCCAAGTGCTCTGCTCCAACAGCTCTTTATTGTTTCCTTGTCTGTCCCGGTCAATGGAATGGACCCAAACTACTCCATGTACCACCCTTATATACTCTCCAGGGGCTAGCCAGGGACCAACTGAGGCAGTCACCGAATACAGGTTTCAGCCAATCAGAGGGGATATGCAAATTTGGTTTTGTAAAAGTAGCCAGTCAGGGGTGGTTCCCGAATTGTCCAATCAGGAGCCATTCAGGGGTCTGGAAACAGCCAATCGGTGTTGAGGGGTCTGAGGAAAGGGATTAGACGACAGCGTCATCTTGGGGAGCTCGACGACCCTGAGTTCCCAGATGTAGGGCAAAGGTGACTGTCTGGGGAACAAGCCTTAGCCCTCCAACGGGCCTAGGTAGGCCCCAGGGCAAATTGCCTCTCTTGGCAGTGCCCTACATCCTCCCAGGTCTTGGCTGGGGGGAGTGTGGCACAGAGTGGTCCATTGTGTGTCTCCTGATGCACAGGTTTCCTGAACACATACTAGCTGGAGCTGCCTTTCGTTTCCCTGTGCAAGACAAGCACCATGCATTTAGACCAGTTTTGGTATCCAATCAACAAAAATAAGAATGCCAACAGTATATCCAACAGGCTTCCTGAAGGATGGAACGAGAGCAAATGGCGTTGGGTCCTGCTATTTCATATCCACCTTGTGATCATACTGAGCATCCAAACATCTCAAGGTCCATGGTGCTCCCTCGGGGCCGCAGCTCTGCCTGTCACTCCTTACAGGAAATGCTCGTCCTGCTTCTACTTGTTCTGTCCTCCCACCAGGCTCTGCTGTCAGCTGCGGGAGGCAGTCCAAGCCTCTGCTGCTCAGTGAAGCCCCCTCTCTCCCAGGCCAGCTGCAGAAGTTCCTCCGTGGGCCTCCGTGGCAAGCTACAGAGCTGCAGGATGTAGCTACTCCCACCCACCTGTTGGATTACCTGACTACCTCTGAGTTTATTTTTGCCTGCGTTAAGTGTGATTCAAGTCTAGCTCTTGAAAGTGGCACACAGCTGGAACTTCTTAATCTGATGCTGGGTCTTCACTCACGACATAGTGATTCTGGATAAGATGAGGCTCCTCCTGTTGTTATAATGTGCTTCTGGTTTGCCAGTCTTTTGTTATGTTGTTCACAACCATTTTGTTTTATTGGATTGTTCAGTTTTCTTTGTTCCATTATTTCCCTTCAAGGTTTGAAATTTTGATACCCTATTTTTACTCTTATAGTGGTTATGTACAATTTTTGAAAACATGCAATTTACTTATATTCTCTATAAATGCCTACACAAATCAGTACGTACACCACGCACATCCACTGGTGCTCACGTGTACATAGATAAATTGTTGTTGTGAGGTGCCACGGAGTTGGGTCCGAATCATAGCATCCCACATAGGGTTCTTAATGGGTGATTGGGGCTTGCTTCAGGAGTGGATTGCCACATCCCCCTCCAGTGTTTGCATTGCTGGGGACTGAACCCAGATTCTCAGAGAGTGTGGAGCAGTGCTCTACCAACTGAGCTAAACCCCAGCTCATATAGGTAAACAGATGATAAAAAATATGGAGACCTTAGAATACATTTCTCCCCCTTTCTTTCCTACCCCTGAAGTGCTCTACACCCACTCCTAGACTGTTTGTTTTAGAAGGAGAAGATGTACAATTTGGATGACAGATTGTTGTTACTGCTTCAGGAATTGACCATTGACAATTAGGCTTCATGACAAATTGTCTGGACTCTGGCCAATTATATTTCCTCTACTGCACTTACTTGTTTTAGGGCTTGCAATTTTGCCTAAGTGGAATACATTATTCTATACTTCTTTCCGATCATTTGTGGGTGGTAAACTTTGATTCCTTACATATTTGAAAAAAAAACATTTTTTGCTTTTCTATTT
This sequence comes from Pedetes capensis, assembly GCA_007922755.1. NCBI lineage: Eukaryota > Metazoa > Chordata > Mammalia > Rodentia > Pedetidae > Pedetes > Pedetes capensis. The sequence goes on from VMDO01002149.1 coordinate 74,249, forward strand.
GGCTTTGCAGAGATTTTTAGGATAATAATTACTTTGAGCTTTGACACTATAACTGCATTATCTTCTCAAACCCTCTATTTTCTAATGAGACAGATATCATTGTGCATTTACTCATTTGGAGAATGATTCTCCTCTATTATCCCAGATGAATTTACCATTGTTTTTTTTCCATATTTGGTGTACTGGAATTGAAGTACCCAGTGGATCTTTCACACTTAAATATTCATGTCTTCCTCCAACTGCAAAAACTTTTAAAAAACTTCTTCATATTACTACTTCCCATTTATTCCATTTCTCTCACTGAAGTATCTATCAGACTCTAGTCAGAATTTCTTCCTAAACCTACTTTTAGTCAGTGTTTCCAAATATAATTTCCCACTTCGAGGCTCCTTGACAAAGGCAGATCCCAGGCCCAGGGCGGGAGGTACAATGAGCCCAGGATACCTCATTGTATTTCACTCCCCAAAATAGAAACCCCATCAAGGATTAAAGAGACTGTAACAAAAGGAAGCAAAATCCAACCCCAGGACTATGTGAGCATCACAAGGAATAATCCTGCAGTGCAGCAAAACATACCAAATGCACTAAGAAAATAAATCCTTCAAGAGGAAAATAAAATCTCAGTGGTCACATATTTAAATAAGCTAAGTATTGTATAATTTTTAATGAACAAATAAAAAAGATCCTGAAAAGAATAAAACATAAAGAGGCTTGTGTTCCAGTCCCCAAATGTTCTCTGCCTAGACAAGATGGTCATAATAATGTACCACCACCTTATGTGATCAAAAGAGACAGAAGTAAATAAAGGAGCCTTGAAACTTTCCAGTTACCTACGCACAGAAGATGTTACTTTATGGCTCTTTTCAAATGCAGAGGGTCAGATATATATATACCCAAAGTCACACAACCAAACCTACTTGCTCTGGGTGACAGTCCTGAATCCACACCCACCCTGCCTCCGCCTTCACAGCGCCTTCCAGATCTCCTAGCCAACTTAATGATAAAGGCAGAAGACTCATTTCCCCCAAAGAGTGACATTTCTGAAATAAGTGCAATCTTCCCAGTGCAGAAAAATCTACTGCATGTACACCTTGTTTTTCCTTTCTGCTATCTGATACTATGTTTCAAGCACTGTGAAGGTGCTTCTTTCTAACTCAGCCTTCTTTCACAGTGATATTTGGAAAAAATCCAAGGCAGAGGGGAGCTACCTTTGTGCTGATGCATCAGTGCCCAGCGGCTCCCTGTGGATGCAAAGCACCCGTGGAAGGAAACGCTTCCTGTCATGAATATTCCTTTCCCATTGTGCTTCAACCCACCGCTCATAGTCTCCCCTGTCAGAAACGAGGCAGGTGCCACCTGCACGCTGCTGTCTGTTTTAACACACGCCTGAAGGTTATTGTCAAGGGCTGTGGGGGTTCTGGTTGCTGCCTAATTATATTAAAAAGAAAAGTTCATGAAGAAATGTTTAAGTGTTTTTTAAAGCTCTTGATCAATTGATTTTTACAGCTCATCAACTGTCTCATATAACATATAAGCTATGAATATCATGTCATGGTTTTTCAAGTGAAACACTGCAAAAACTTCATTCCTTAATTAAAGATGATCTTTGAAATTAGTTTACAAATTAGAATGGGTTGTTTTTGGTTTTTGTTTTGTGGTATTGGAGGGTTGAAGCTAGAGCCTCGTTCATATTTTGCCAGTCCTCTACCACTAGGCTGCACCCCCAGCCCCCTTTTTGTCTTGAGATAGGGTCTCTTTAAGTTACACATGCTGCCTCTGGCCTCAAACTTGAGATGCTCCTGCCTCTACCTCCCAAGTTGCCTGAATTATAGGTGTGCACACCACGCCTGGCCAAATTAGAAAGGTTTTGATATTCTAGCACACTTTGGACACTTTTGTTTTGACTTTTGCTCAGAGTCAGACTATAAGCATCAAAACCAAAAGCAAAATCCACCTTCATCTCATTCATGAGCTATGCGCCTACACTGTCAGACCCTGTTTTGACAGACACATTGTCATTACTAATTTTAAAAAAAACTGTTAAATAATCAAGAGGCCATTGGCTTGAGGCTATCTCCATACTTTTAGTTCTTATGTAACCCAAGAAACAAACTGAAATCTAATTTAGGACTATAATAAACAGCCAAGTTTCAGCCAATCACAGGCAGCCAGATTTCAGCCAGTCACAGGTAACCAACACATTAGAAGGTGGCCAGATAAGGTAAACACACCTAGCTGTAGCCAGTCTGGTGATTCCTCTTTTCCTGCATTCAACCTATGAGAGCTGGCAGCTGCATGGAGCTCTCTGAACCTCTTCTCGTTCTGAATGCCAAATTTAATTTGTTTTCAATTTTTCTTTTAAGAAATCTTTTCTAAAAATGAGAAACATGCCCACTGCACATGTTCAGATAAAAGCAGTTTCATCTTAATAAGAGTCTAGAGTGATTGATATTTTAATCAATGGAGAAATAAAAACATTAGCGGGGTATTAAAGAAGGATTAACAATGAGCAATAGAGACGGAATACAGTAGCTGTCTTATATGAATGGAGAGCAATGGGAAATCCCAGGGGAGGGGCCAAAGCTTCTCATAAGCCCTTGTTACTGTTGACTGTGCCATTTCAATATTTTTAGTATTAGAAACTGTCAGAGCCAATACATTTTCTCTATATTATATTATATTGCTGTTAAGTGCTGTCGAGTCATGACTCATAGCGACCCTTATAGGGTTTTCAATGGCTGATTGTTTTGGGATTGCCCCAGGAGTGGGCTGCCATGTCCTTCTCCCATTTTTGTGGTGCTGGGAATTGAACTTGGGACCTCAGAGACTGCAGAGCAGCGCTCTACCCACTGAGGTAAATCCCAGCCCCTATATTATATACTCTTAAATAATTGAACTGTCCCTTTGAGCATAGGCACAGCAGATAATACGATGTCCAATAGGATAGAGTCCAACAATCACGTACTTATTAGGTGAGCCTTATTAGGTTGAACCAGGCACCTTAAGCATGCTAGCCAAGGGCTCCACCACTGAGCTACAGCTCCCAGCCTTAGAACACTAAATTTATAAGATTGAAGATCCGAAGTGTTAGTGAACACATGAAGTAAAAATAACTTTTCATACACTACTGGCAGCAATGTGAATCGGTATGAGCATTTTGAAAATCATTTGGCATCATCTGGAAAACTGAAACACATACAAGCATATGACACAGCAATTCCACTTCTAGGCAAAGACCAGACAGCAATGTGCCGAGAAAGACCCAGCATGTGAATCAAGGCAGTCTGGGTGGGGTCTGTGCCCTTGAACTTGTGGGAGCTGATGTTAAATGGGCAGTCATAGGTGTCAGAGCGGAATGGGCTGTAGAACACCCAGCTGGTGTCAGAACTGTTGACAGACAGCAACAGTGAAAAAAGCACAAGTTTGACAGCCAGGGGACAGGGCTGGTAAACAATCATTTCATTTCAAGCAAGAAGAGAGAACGCATCAAAAAATGTCTCTAATGATATGAAAGAGAGAAATCCAGATGCGTGTGGTCTTAAGGAGAGCGATGTACATTTCCACTGGAGCGTTCAGCGATGAAATTGTGATTATTACACGAAAAATCCCAAACTAGATAAGACAACAATATTAACTCTCAGGAAAATAAGTATCATCATAGCCTATTACATAGTTCAGAAGTGAATAGTAACTTCACAGATTTTAATATAAACATTGTTGATTAATTTGACCCAAATGGATGAAATTTCCTGGGGGGAATTGGGAGGATAAGGGGAGTATGTGATAACTGGGTGGCAGGGAGGTGGGGATTAACTGGAGAAAGAAATCCCCACCTTCAATTCGGGGAAGTCTTTAGATGTTGAATGTTAATTACAGCAAAAAGTGGCAATATAAACCTTTTATTTAGAGAGGTAGCTATTAATCTCCAGGAAACAGTTAAAAGAGTATTTGTAACAGTGTTCTTCCTAATAGAGAAGATCTAGACACAGTGTAAATATTCATCAATATAAGAAGAAATCTTGTTACAGTTGTGCAATAAAAATGAATCAAGTAGAGCTACAGGCAACAATTGGGTGACATGCAAATATAAATGGAACAAAAGAAGTCAGATTCAAAAGAATACACGCTGTATGTTTGCGTACAAAGTTCTAAAGAAAAGAACTGGGGATGTAGCTCGATGGTAGAATGCTGGGTTCAATCCTCAGAACTGCAAAAAATAAAAATAAAAGAAGTTCCAGAGAAGGGCAAGACTAAACTCTGGTGTTTGGAACTGGGCTGACAGTTTTGTCGTGGAGAATGGAAGGGCTGGGTTGGGTGGTGGTACCTTTGAAGGGCTTTGTTTGTGACAATTCACTGAGTTGGTTTTGATACTGTGCCACATTGGTGCATATCTATTACACTACAATTCAAAGTTTGAAAATAGGGTTAAGGAATAGCTTCCAAAATGAAATCTATGCCTCTCCATGGTCCACCTAGTGAGTTAAAGGTTACTTCAAATGTCAATAAGATGTCTTCAGGGAGAACACAGCGAGCTAGTATTTTCTGACAAGTAATTCCAATTGCAGATTTTATCAATTTGAATTTAATCAAATATACCCTAGCAATCAGGAGCAGCCTTTGCCTAATTTGTTAAATCGAAAACCCCAAGCATAATTTATTCTAAGTGTGAGCTTCTGAGAACGGACATGTTAGGTTAGAAACTTGAATGATTCTAAAACTTGGGACCAACCTGAAAGTCATCCTAATGCCTGCCTCCTGTCTACAAAACAGTTTCATTCTTTTCCATTTCCTTTCCCAGGAGTAGAGATGCCACCTCTCTTACTCAATGCAGGAATCTTTGCAGACAATTTGCTTTCAGGGACCAAAGCATAAGTGTCCTGCAGTGAGTGTCTTTTACACGTGGTTTTCATCAGCCAAGACAACTGCAATTCTGTCACCTATAGATGAGACAGGTCAACTGTTGTTCTTGTAACGTGACGTCTGTGTGGTCAGCCTCACACCCTGCTCTTCCTCGCTTTCTCCTCTGCTGATTTTTAACCTTTTATACCAGATTTTATGGGCTGGAATTTAGCTCAGTTGGTAGAGTGCTGCTCTGCAGTCTCTGAGGTCCCAAGTTTGATTCCCAGCACCACAAAAATGGGAGAAGGATATAGCAACCCACTCCCAAGGCAATCCCAAAACAATCTGCCATTGAAAACCCTATGAGGGTCGCAATGAGTCGGACACAACTCAATGGCACCTAACAACAACAACAACAACAACAACAAAATTTTATATAATCCCTTATTTAATTTCATGTTAGTTCAATGAATTATTTTGGCTTGCCAGGAATGGTGATCCAAGGCTTCTATGACTTCCAACTTGCTCTCTTGGAATTTGAATAAGTGTATTATATTATGCCTTACTTTGTGGTAGCAGATAGATAGATAGATAGATAGATAGATAGATAGATAGATAGACAGACAGACAGACAGACAGACAGACAGACAGACAGCAGACAGGGAAAGTGACAGAGACAGACAGAGAGATAGACAAAGACAGAGAGAGAACGAACCAACAGACAGGGAGAGCGACAGAGACAGACAGATAGACAAAGAGAGACAGAACGAACAGTGAGAGTTAAAATAATAGATAAAGGTAATAAGAACACATATATACTCCTTTACAATACTTTTGGGATTATTTTTGCTGCAATAGCTGAGGTTTACTGTGAGTTAGGAAATCACTGATATGGACAGCACAAGAATTGCTATTAGAAGATACCAAAGGAGAGCTGGGAGGATAGCTCAGTGAGGCTCTGGGTTTAATTGCCAGCACCAAATAATAATAATAATATATTAATTTATGTTTATATATTAACATATAATATATATTATATAATATGTTAATATGTAATATGTTAACATATTATATATCATATATTTATATTATACATTAGCATATTATATAATATATAATATATTGCTGTATATTAATAATATTAACTATACATAATATATATTATATGTCATATATATTATATATGATGACTATACACGCGTACACACACACACACACACACACACATATATAAAATGACTTTCTTCTTCTCTGTAAAACACTACTGTAATTCTGATTTCTAAAATAGATCAGTAAGAAAGCAGAGATTTTCACTGGCACCCCTCCATGACAAGAGTATTTCTCTTTCTTTAACAGCGTGTCAAGGATGAAATAGGAGCTTTGAGAAACTGGCAGTCTCTGGGGGTACCTTCAGAGACAGACCTGAAAGGCATCATTTACAAGAAAGACTCCTTTAGGAAGAGTGCACATAATCCTCAGCCTGTAACAGGGAAAGAATTTGGTAGGTTTACATTTCTACAGCCATATACAGCTTTGAGAGGGATAAAACATCTCCCATAGTAAATACTGAAAATTATAAAAAGCACTATGACTGAGTTTTAATTTGGAATTTCACTTTTGCTGCCAGCAATGATTAACAAGACAGTCTTCAATACACCTTGAGGGAGAACAATTAGGAAAGCTGGAAGAGATGGAGAACTAATGGGTCTGAAGCTGGCAGAAAAGAACAGGACAATGAGGAGTCACAGAAAAGCTCTAGGCAGGGAGGGAAATCCTGAGAGAACAATTGGGCTTGCCTTCTGTTCCAGAGCCCCATGGAGATTTCTTAGGAAATGCCTAGGAGGCTAAACTTTAAGGAGATCTTGACAGATTCAAGAGCAAAGAGGATAAAACAGGAACTTCAGAGCTCACTGAAGAGAAAGTACAGTTTACTAAATTCTCTAGATTGACACTCTGGAATGTGTACGGAAGAACCAGCCTTTGCCAGGCATGGTGCCGCATGCCTGTAATCCCAGTGACTCGGGAGGCAGAAGCAGGAGGATTGCAGGTTAGAGGCCAGTGGCGACCTGCGTAACTTAGAGAGACCCTGTCTCAAGAGAAAAAAGTAAAAACTGGGCTTGGGGGTGCAGCCCACTGGTAGAACACTTGCAAAGGATGTGTAAGACCCTGGCTAAATAAATAAATAAGAACAAAGCCCCTACAGGGGTTGAAACCTAGCTTCTCATTTTTTCAGCCTCTAACCAGAGTAAGAGGGTATGCACAGACTGCCTGTCGGTCGGAGGCAAGCATAAAATACAAGTCAGAGAGTGTCCTCAAGACCCTCTGGTTATCTCTACATTTTTCCCTGTACACTGTGACAAACTACAAAACCACCAGGCTTAGTAGGAACACAGAGCACAGGACTGAAAAGCCAAAGAAAAAATCAACTAGAAACAGCAGCACAAAGCATCTCAAGAGCAGAGCTATTATCATCCTTGCCATGAATCTAACCGAGGTATCGGAGGAGTTTTGAGACGCGTTTAACACTGACACAATGTAAGAAAAATCAAAAGAAAACTCTGCAAAGTGCAGCATCCGAAACTTTAAAAACAGCTCATTAGATGGGAACAACAACATGGGGAAATGAGGGGGAGAGTCTGGGGCTCAGTGTGGGTCAAAGGAAGGCGGCCTGAATGATGCAGAGAGGAAATGACAGAAAAGACTGTGAATCACTGTGAATCCAGCAGAGTTTCTGAATCTTGGCATTACTGACATTTTGAGCCAGGGAGATCCTTGCTGTGGGAGTCTGGGCTACATCCTGTAGGGTACTGAGCACCACCTCTGGCCTCTTCTGGGTAAATGTCAGTAGCATCTTCCGCTGCGGCCATGTCAACCAAAACCGTCTCACAACCCTGGCAACAACCCTTGGGAACAAAACCATTTCTGGGCAAGAATCTCCGAAATTAAGTAACAGCCTGTGGCAAACACATCAGTGCAATCCCAAGAGAAGGAAAGAAGGAAAATGGAGCTGAAGCCATATTTGAATAAATAACTGGTGGCAATTTTCCAAAACCAAATTACAGATTCAAGAATTATGAAGCCCAAGCAAGTAAAACAAGTGGCCAAAGTGCCCTGTACACAGCATCATAAAACTGCTGAAAAACCAAGAACAATGTGACCTCAAGAGAATCCCAAGGCATGCAGCTGAGCACCTGAGAGGCAACGGAAATCAAAAGCAATGGGTGATAGGTTCCAAGTGCCAAAAGAAACCAGCTGCCAGCCTGGATTTTGTATCTCTGAACTGTCACTGAAAAATGAAAGTGTTCTAAATATATGGAGAGAGAGATAAGGGCATGGGGTTTGGCTCAGTTGGTAGAGCACTGCTCTGCGCTCTCTGAAACCCTGGGTTCGATCCCCAGCACTGCAAAAATGGGAGAAGGACCTGGCAGCCCACTCCAGAAACAATCCTGAAACAATCAGCCATTGAAGACCCTAAGAATAGCAGAGAAGCAGTGGCATAGTGCCGGGCCTGGCACAGTGTCAGGGAGTGTTTCATTCTGTTGTACATAGGGTCACTATGAGTCAGATCTGACTTGATGGCACCTGACTTGATGGCACTTGATGGCACAATGACAACAATCAAGAGACATAAAACGTGGAGAGATTTTGCCACCTCCACACCCACATGAAAGAGAACACTAAAGAGTAGAAGGGAAAAGATCTCAAATTGAAGAGATGCAGGAAGGGCCAGGCATAGTGGCGCATGCCTGTCATCCCAGCGACTCGGGAGGTGGAGGCAGGAGTATCTCAAGTTTGAGACCAGAGGCAGTCTGCATAATTTAGCAAGACCCTATCTCAAAAAGTAAACAAATGGGCTGGGAGTGCAGCTCAGTGGTCCAGCACTTGCAAAGTATGCAAGTGCCAGGCCCTGGGTTCAACCCCAGTGCTGCAAGAGAGAGAGAGAGATACAAGAAGGAATAAAACTAGCAGCAATGTAAACGTATGGGTAAATCTACAAGGATGCGTTAATGGAGAAGTTGGTAATCTTACGGGGTTACAATGTATATAAAGAAATACACATGACAACAAGAGCATGTGAGTTGGAATTGTGAAACTAGAAGATAAATGGAAATAATAAATTGCTCTAATGTCCTCAGATTGTACAGAAATGGCTATGACCTTCATTACGCTTTCAAGGATTCTTGCAGCAATCTCTAGATCACTGTAAAAAGAAAAGAAAGATGTCTGAGTAAGAGAGGGAGACCTGGAATCATATAAAATGAGTAATTAAGCCAGAGGAATGAAAGAAAGGAGAGAAAAATGAACACAGAGTAGACAAGGCAAACGGAGGCAAATAGTCACGGACAGATTTAAGCTCAGCTGTATCAACAGTCACATTAAAGACACCAAAAAGGCAAAGATGATCAAACTCAATTTTCAAAGACTCCAACTATGTTTTGCTTACGAAGAACATCATGAAACATTTAAATAAAACCAACTCAGATTATTTCTACTCTTAAAAAAGGCACGGGGGTTGAATATGCAGTCACATAACGAGGGAGAGAGAACATAATTTTATTTTAAAACATACAGTTGTTTACTACTTGGCCTATTTGCACCACTTTAAAATTAAACCCAGTTTTTATTGCATGGGGTGTCACTGCTCTAGTTTTTAAATTTTTCTCTCCACACCTATAAACATGAAGAAAGAACAGTGCGTGCCGCACCAGAATGCCTTGGGCAATCGTGGTCTGGCTGATTTCTCCCCTCCTCAGTCTGTTTATCATCTAATTTGGGGTGCTGTTCACAACATATATTTCTTTCATGATTTTAGGAAATGTCGCTTATAAAAACATTATTAGGTCAGGTTTCCAGATCTGCATGTAATGAGCTTGGAAACCCCCACTGGGTTCTCAAACCAAGTAAAAAGCTTCCAGGCTGAAAAATGGACAATTCTTCCTCATAAGAGAGGGGACAGCAAGGGACACACAGCAGCCTCCAAGTCTGAGGAGACGGACCAGTGAGCACAAGAGTCACTGCTTACCAGAGCAGAGACTCAGTAAAAGCCACTGTGGGAGCCAGTGCTGGGCAGGAAAACCTACATATAACTGATGAATTGCTAAAGGGTCAGCACAGACAAGGCTGAGAGTTAAAATGTCCAGAGGACCTAGTCATTGGACCCTCAAAATATTGCAAGATTTATCTCTTGGAGCCTGACTAGGTCTCCCAGTAAAGACCAGAGGAAAAGTCCCTCTTGCTTCCAGAAGCAGGAGGAAAAAGGAACCAGTCTACAATATAGTAGACACTGTTCTCTTTAACAAGGCCTGCCCTAAAGGAGAGGAAATTAACCAGAGCCTAACTTGCTTAGCCTGCAGCGGTAGCCCTGTGGCATCCGATCCCGTCAGATCTCAGAAGCTAAGCAGGGTCGGGCCTGATTAGTACCTGGATGGGAGACCACCTGGGAACACCAGAAGCTGTAGGCTTGGGAGAAGGACCTGGCAAGCCCCTCCCAAAAATCAATCTGCCATTGAAAACCCTATGAACAGCAGAGAAGCACTGACAATAGTGTTTCCCCTGTTGTACAAAGGGTCACTATGAGTCGGATACCGACTCAACGGCACCTAACAACAACAACAACTTGCTTAAGGGCTGGGGTTTCACTCAGTGGGTAGAGCACTGCTCTGCACTCTCTGAGGACCCAGTTTCCATCCCCAGGACCACAAAAACTGGAGGATGTGGCAATCCACTCCTAAAGCAATCTCAAAATAATCAGCCATTGAAAACCCTATGAGGGTCACTATGAGTTGGACGCAACTTGACGGCACCTAACAACAACAACAAAATCTGAAACACTGACAACATCAAATGCCGGTAAGGATGGGGAACAATAGGAACTCTCATTTATTCCTGATGGGAATGCAAAATGGTACAGGAATTTTGGAAGACAGTCTGAGAGTTTGTTATAAAAGAAAACATACTCGCCAAGCACAGTGGCGCACACCTGTAATCCCAGCAGCTTGGGAGGCGGAGGCAGGAGGATCACAAGTTTGAGACCAGAGGCAGTCTGCATAACTTAGTGAGACCCCATTTCAAAAAGTAAAAAAAAAAAGGCTGGGGTTGCAGCTCAGTGGTCCAGCACTTGCAAAGCATGCAAGCACAAGGCCCTGGGTTCAACTCCCAGTACTGAAAAAAGGAAAAAAAAGAAAAAAGAAAAAAAAAAAGAAAATATACTCTTAGTATTTAGTCTGGTTATTGCCCTCCTTGGTATTTACTCAAAAGGAGTTGAAAACTTTGGTCTACATAAAAATCTGCATGCCGATGCTTATAGTGCTTTATTCATAATTGCCAAAACGTGAAAGCAAATAAGATGGCCCTCAGTAGATGAATGGACAAATAAACTGTGATATGACTGCAATGTGGATAATTCAAAACTAAAAGGAAATGAACTACCAAGCCATGAAAAAACATGGAGGGCTTTAAATGCATATTACTGAGTGAAAGAAGGCAATTTGCAAAGGCTGCATTCTGTGCAATTGCAACTTATTTGACATTCCAGAAAAAGCAAAACTATGCAAATAGTAAAAGCATCTGTCGCTGCCCGGGGTTGGGGTGGCAGGAAGGTATGAAAAGACAAACCACGGAGGATTTATAGAGCAGCAAAACTACACTATATGACACTTTAGGGATAGATACATGTCATTATACATTTTTCCAAATCCACAGAACACCATGAGCGAAACCCCACTTGAAGCTATGGACACTGGGTCATAATGTAGGGTGTTGTTATTGTTGTTAGGATCTGACCCATAGCAACCCAATGCACAACAGAATGAAACACAGCCCGACTGTGCCATGCTCGGCACTATGTCAGTGCTCCTGTGCTGTTCATACAGTTTCTGATGGCTGATTCTTTCAGGATTGCTTTGGGTATGGGTTGCTATGTCCTTCTCCCGTGTTTGTAGTGCTGGGGATTGAACCCAGGGCCTCAGAAAGCATTGAGCAGCGCTCTACCAACTGTACTAGGTGTCAGTGTAGGTTCACCAAGCTCAATACATGTACTACTCTGGTGGGGAATGTTGATAAAGGGAGGCTGGGGCAGGCAGGAGATTTATGAAAAATATCTGTACTTCCCCATTTATTTTGTAATGTGTCTAAAAAATTATGTTTTACAATTACCTGATTTACATTGGGCATGTCTTCTTAGACTATGTTTTACGAGTGCAGTTTTTATAAGTAATATTTCGTAATATTTACAGTTGTAGAATTTTATATATTCCTAGCAAATGCAAAATGTAAAATCCAATGAACCTGAGCAGAGGGCCTCAAAAGGGCTTGATACAAACCACAAGCCTTTAGGATAGTGGACTCCACAATTATACCTGCTTTCTGCAGTTGTTATTATTAGGTGCCTTCAAGTCAGGTCCAACTCACAGTGACTCTACGTACAACAGAGCAAAACACTCCCTGGACTGTGCCATGCCCAGCACTATGTCATTACTTCTCTGCTATTCATGTGGTTTTCAACAGCTGGTTGCTTTCAAGATTGTTTCAGGAGTGGATTGCAAGGTTCTTCTCCCATTTTGGAGGTGCTAGGGATCGAACCTGCCTGCAGCCACAGCCCTGTGGCATCTGATCCTGTCAGATCTCGGAAGCTAAGCAGGGTCGGGCCTGGTTAGTACTTGGATGGCAAACCACCTGGGAACACAGATACTGTAGGCTTGGGAGAAAAACCCAGCAACCCACTCCCAAAAATCAACCCACCATTAAAAACCCTATGAACAGCAGAGAAGCACTGATAATAGTGTTTTGCCTGTTGTACACAGTTGCTATGAGTCGGATACCAACTCAATGGCACCTAACAACAACAGGGAATTGAACCCAGGGCCTCAGAGAGCACAGAGAAGCACTCTATCAACTCTCCTAAACCCTAGCAAATTTTAAATGTACAGCCAGAGTTCTACTGCCTTGTGAACACAGCTTCCAAAAAGCTGCCTCGGCAATCCAAAAATCTATAAAATCCCCAAAATCATTCATGCGTAATTATGTTTTCTATTTGTGTATAATTATATATTGATTCATATTACTCATTTTAAACACCCTGACTTCCAGACATGTTTTCATAACTGCACATTTATTTTATGCAAATCAGCACTTAGAATGGCCTTTAGATGTGTACGTCCAGGTGACGGGCTAAATGGCACAGAGGAGAAATGTTATGAAAACGGTTGGCCATTTAGAACCTTCCATTTGCATCGCTTCAGAATCATTTCTTAGGTATTTTCTCACTCCCAGCCCAATGACAAACCATGAAATAAATTAATAATCACTGTAACTCGGGTATTTAGGAATCATTGAGGTATTTTCACTTCACAAATTTTTCTGTGCATGTACATAACGTTTATACTTAGCTCAGTTGGTAGAGCACTGCTCTGCAGTCTCTGAGGTCCCGAGTTCCCAGCACCGCAAAAATGGGAGAAGGATGTAGCAATCCACTTCTGAGGCAATCCTGAAACAATGAGCCACTGAAAACCCCATGAGGGTCGCTATGAGTCAGATAGGACTCAACAGCGCCTAACAACAATGTTTATATACACTTACAATGGTATATTTGAAACATCTCTTTTGACTCTCTCCCCTCCTCCACATTCCCATGGTGGCCATCCTACCTATGTGACCTTGTAATGGTCTGAGAATGTCCCCTAAACCCCAGGAGGTGGAACATTAATTCCTCCATGCAGCAGTGTTGGGAGGTGAGGCCCAGTGGGAGATACATGGGTCACGGGGGTAGTGACCTCATGAATGGATCAATGCCTGTCTTGGGGGACTGGGTTAATTCTCACGAGACTAGATTAGTTACCCCAACAACAGGTTGCTATGAGGTGAGGCTGCTCATGGTATTTTTCCTCTTCTTCGTGGGCCCACTTGTCCTGCTTTCTTCTAAGAGTTGAAGCAGTGCAAAGGCCCTCACCAAAAGCCAAGCAGATGCTGGCACCGTGTTCTCAACCTTCCCCAGCCTCCAGAATAATGAACCAAAATAAACCTCTCTTTTTCAAAGTTACCCAGTCTCCGTTATTTCATCATAGCAACAGAAAATGCACAAAGAATCTCTCACCCACATTTTCCCCTCCTCTAACCAGTGCTTTCAATATCTTCTGCTGTTGTTGTTGTTATTGTTGTTAGGTGCCATTGAGTTAGGTCTGACCCATAGCGACCCCATGTACAACAGACAAAACACTACCCAGCACTGGGCCATGCCTGGCACTATTGTCTGTGCTTTTCTGCTGTTCACAGGGTTTTCAATGGCTGATTGTTTTTTGGGAGTGGGTTGCCGGGTCCTTCTCCCAAGCCCACAGCAGCTGGTGTTTCCAGGCCATCTCCCATCCACGGACTAACCAGGGTCGACTCTGCTTAGCTCCCGAGACCTGGCAGGATCAGATGCCAGGGAGGTATGGTTGCAGACTCAACATCTTCTCTCTAAATACAAACATTGGCAGACCTCCCTCCTCTGCTTAGAAATTCACCACACCGTCCCACCCTCTACCTAGTGCTGCACCAAAGGCCCTGCTGAATAACTAGAGCAAAGCACAGCGGAGAAGCAATTCCTTTGAAGACTCATGTTTTCTCTTTAAAACATATGCACATTTTTCATTCTAATCTATAATTTATACCTCTTGGATTTAGTACAAATGTCATGGTTGGATTATTTCCATTTCTAGGAAAATATGGGTTCAACCTCCAGCATTGCAAAAATGGGAGAAGGACCCAACAGCCCAGCCCACTCCAGAAACAATCTGCCATTGAAAACCCTATGAATAGCAAAGAGGCACTGACATAGTGCCAGGCATGGCACAGTGTCAGGGAGTGTTTCATTCTGTTGTACACTGGATTGCTATGAGTCAGACCTGACTCAAAGGCACCTAACGACAACAATAACATGCGATGGCAAGCTGGTCTTACACGTTTACAAACCCCTGGCACGCTGCCTCCTCATGCCCTCTGAGATAGCCAGAGCAGGCACACCAGCGCCCCCTACCGGATAAAAATCATAAAGGGTGTTTCTAGAACACAGACTAACAGATTTGTATATCTAACAGCAGTTTTGTCAATACTATATCCCTCTTTTGGAACTTCTGAATAAACATAACCATGTTAAATTTTCTGAGAGGCTGTGCAGCAACATATGGAGTAAACATCAACCAGAAGCCAGGGTCCCAGGGAACACACCTTGATGAACGCGTGCCTTCCCCAGGGCCCTTTCAGCCTTTCCTCACTCTGTTCCCACAACCTGGGAAGTCGGTCCTACTTCTTCAGCATTTTGGACATTGATGCTCAATTTTATCACACAGGGCTACCTTGAATTTCCCTGTTCGCCTCCCTAGCCAGTTTGTGAGATCCCTAAAAGTAGAAATCGCCCCTCATTCACCTGTGAATTCTCAGAATGTAGCAAAGTCCACACTAGGAGTCCGACAAATACCTGTGGAATGAACTGACAAAATAATAAATGATGTCTCAATGAAAATAAAAGATGTAGCGCTATATGGCATTTCCAGCCAGGAAATCTCTGCCGACAACAGGGAAAACAATAAAAAGATTTAGGTGATCGACCCTTATGGTCTCCAGAACAGTTCCAGTGCAGTGGACAAATGACCCCTAGAACTGAATTTGTAAAGACAACCAGTTATCAGTCCTGATTTTGCCACATAGATCCCGCAGAACTATGCTGTCTCTGTCCAGGGTGCTGAGATTTCAGCCGGAAAGACCTGGTTCTGTTTCAAAGCCAGACAGAGCCTCGCAGGGCCGGAATACAAATGTTTGCATATTTGGTTATGTCTGATGTAGAGACTGATCTTAGGACAGTCGCATTCAATCAGCTCAGCCAGTTTAAGCTGACTCTGCTCTGCAAAAGAAGTCACAAAATCAAAACCAGGCAGCAAACGCTGGACCAAAGACTGGTTTTTCCAATGTGGGTTTTCCACACCACCCTACCTGTAATCACTCAGCGACCTTGGGCAGGTGACCACACCTTTCTAGGCATGGACCTCCTGACATCTGGGTTGAGCAGCTTTGTAATTAAGATGGAGCAAACCTTCAGTGAATCGTCAGTGTGTGGCAGGCACCTCTCTTTTTTAATCCTCCCAAAATCCTGTGAGGTGGATGTGATGATTCTCATTTTACACATGAGAAAACAGGGCTCACAAAGGTAAAGCAGTTTCCTCAAGGCCACTCCAAAAACACACAGCATTGCCTGCCCAGGAAGTTCAACATTCCCAGCTAGATCCGTGGTCAAGGTGAGACCAGCCCCTTCTCCTGCCCCAGCCTCCCATGACCTCTGGCTGCTGATTGCCATCTTCATCTTGTTTTCCCGACAGTGTTTGTCAGGGCAATGACACACAATTCTTATGACTTTTTATTGTTAAAAACAACAAAGCTTTTTTTTTAAATTTTCATATCATTCATCCTAACTTATGCCTTGTTGTTGTTGTTGTTGTTAGGTGCCGTTGAGTCAGGTCTGACTCATAGTGACCTGATATACCACAGATGAAACAATACCTGACACTGTGCCGCGCCTGGCACTATGTCAGTGCGTCTCTGTATTCAAATGGTTTTTGAGGGCTAATTGTTTTGAGAGTGGGCTACCAGGTCCTTCTCTCAAGCCTACAGCACCTGGTAATCCCAGGTGGTCTCCCATCCAAGAACTAACCAAGCCCTACCCTGCTTAGTTTCTGAGGTCTGATGAGATGGAAAGCCAGGGGACTATGGCTATAGGCAACTTATGCCTTAACTTCTCTTAAAAGCCAATGTGCCTCATATGAATCAGATTCTTTAAGAGTCTCTTAAATAAGCAGAGATAGATGCGCACAGCTTTTCCCTGAGTGGGTAGGGCTCTCCTCTCTAAAGACGGCTGCCATCTTGGAAAGCCTATCTGTTTTCCTATTCCTATGGAATAGGAAAGCCTATTCCATCTGTTCCACCTGCTTGCGCACGCGCCTCAGCTGAGCGGCCCCTGCACCAGCAGACCCTGCCCCCCTCGTGCAAGGACGGCCCACTGAGGGGCTGCTGCCGTGGATCCACTGAGGCAGCTTGGCCAGAGCAGACCCTGGGCAAGTGGGGTAAAGGGGGGTTCCCTCCCTTTGTCACCTCATCATACACCACTTGCAGAGTATGCTGGTCCTGCTGCCTTGTCCCTCTTTGTGGAGTTTTTGCAGGAAAATGACCGTGGTGTTGTACCTGGCCTTGAGGTATCTTAAAGTTGTCTCTACATTCCTTAGCTCATTGTAATGACTACGCAATGCTACCAGGTTCATTCTGCTCATAGGAAAGGCAGGGCTCAAGATGCTTAGGAAACTACCCCAAGATCAACCACCCAGAGACCAGCCAGGCCGGAAACCACCAACATCCCAAGCTCAAAGCCCTCATGCCTAAGTACCAGTGAGGTACTATTGTCCCCAAGTGCCCTCCAGTACCTATGCCTTCCCCATCCCACAGCCTTCCCTCCTCCACTTCCCTTCTTCTCCAGCTCTGTTCCCCTAACGGAAAGCCCCCAACTTTGTCCTTCCCTGTAGCCTGTGCTCTGCACACAGCAGCTGACTCATAAAAAAGAAATCTACACAACAGCACCTATCTTCCCTTAGGTGTCTCGTAACATCCCCCCCCCCAACGCAACCACTGAAGATGG
The DNA here is from genome assembly GCA_007922755.1 of Pedetes capensis. NCBI lineage: Eukaryota > Metazoa > Chordata > Mammalia > Rodentia > Pedetidae > Pedetes > Pedetes capensis. The sequence continues at coordinate 91,743 of VMDO01002149.1, forward strand.
AAAGCAGCGGGGCTGGGCGCGGCGGCGCCTGCCTGGAATCCCAGGGACTCGTGGGAGGCAGAGGCGGAGGATCCAGGTTTGAGGCCAGAGGCAGTCTGTGCAATGGTCAAGACCCTGTCTCAAGATAAAAATAAATAAATAAATAAATAAATAAATAAATAAATAAATGGGCTGGGGGTGCAGCTCAGTGGCACAGCACTTGCAAAATATGCTCGAGGCCCTGACTTCAAGCCCCCCAGAACAGCAAAAAATAAACGAATGAATAATTTAAAGCAGGATTCTGTCTATGGGAAGAAAGTGCATGTTTGACACAGGACTGCTATGGACAAAAGGAAGCCCCTCATCTCTGCGGTGTTAACTGGGCCGAGTCACCTAACAGGCCTCAGCACGGCAGCGTGAGGAACTCTTTAGCTGCAAGAGCAGGAAACGTTACCTATAGATCCTACACCACTTTGCCAAAAACGCTCTGGTGGCCTTTTGCGCTTTCTACCTGGAGCTGGGGCTGTCCTCACCCCTCCTCCCTGCCACCTTGCTCCCGCCCCCCATGAACACTGTCCTCCCTGTGGCCCATGCTACCCGACCCCTGGCAGCTCCAGAACATACCCTGGTGTCTTATTCCCACCGGACGCTCTACATCATTTGTAACGAATGGAACCCTTCTGTCAAATGCTGGTATGGCATGAAAGCTATAACATGAAAACTGAGTATCCAAAGCAGGCGGGAGGGAGGAGAGACAAGGGGTCCCAAAGACAGCAGGCCAATTGAAGTGGCCACGGATGGGACTGCAAGAGGCCCGGGGGACGTGTAGTAACTTCCTGAAGGGACAGACAAGTGTATTCCTGGTGTGGAGCCTGGAGTCCTCAGAGTAGGTCAGCCAGTACCTGTTCTCACCCAGAAAGTGAAGAAATGCCTATTACCCCCATGGTTGGGGTGGGAGGGAGTGTAAACACTCACTGCTCGCCTTCTGCCCTCTGTCTGGACAGAACCACCACGAGCAGACCCCTACCCAGACAGACTACACATGACTGGTGGCCAAAAGCCTGTGTGGGTGTGTTTGTGGGTGTTTGGTGCCCACAAGTTGGGTCCGACTCTAAGTGACCCGATGGACAACAGAAGGAAACACTCCCCAACACTGTGCCGTGCTTCTCGGCCATTCATAGGGTTTTGGTGGCCGATTGCTTCAGGAGTGGGCTGTCGATCGCACGACCTCAAGAGAACACGCAGCAAGCCCCCTCCCAACTGAACTAAACCCTAGCCAGAGTGGCCGAAAAGCCCAGCAGTGGCTAAAGGGACACGGATTGCCAGACTGCATGAGTCTCCCGGTGGTGGAGACTCGCGACAAGGGAGACGAAAAGGTGCCCATTCGCTCCCCGTTCTTGCTACCCATCCCCGGCTTGCTCGGGATACTTTCGCCCCGAGTTTCTGAGCTGAGGGAGAGGCGGGACCCAAGCACCCACGCACAGGTGGCCTGGGCTCAGGCTAATGGACAGGCGGGACCCAAGTACCCACGCACAGGTGGCCCGGGCGCCCGCTCGAGCCTCGCCTGGTCCCTCCTGGGGGCGCGGATCTCGAGAGCAGGGCAGAGTGGGGTCAGGGGCTGGGAGCGAGAGGCTCCCCGAGGGGGCCGTGGGGCCGCAGTCACAGCCCCCGCCACTCACCACGTCCATGATCTGCAGGAGGCTGAGGGAGAAGTAGACGGTGAGCGGCTGCGAGTCGTTGGCCACGGGCCTCTCCAGCGGGTTGTAGTTCCGCACCAGCTCGCGGTACAGCTTCCTCTGGAACTCGCCCTGCAGGGAGCCTTCGGGGGAAGCACAGAGCCCGGCGGGCCGCTCAGGGGGGGCCGGCGGGGCGCGCGCCGCCCGCAGGGACCCCGATCCCGCCCCCGGCCGCGTTACCGTGCAGGAGCGCGGCGGCCAGCGCCAGCCACACGCCGCCCGGGCAGCCGCGCATGCTGCGTCCCGGAGCCGCCGGCCTCGGCCTCTGCCGCTCCGGCTCCGGCTCGCGAGCCGCTCGGCGCGCGCCTTTAAAGGGCCGCGCGCGCCCCCGCCGCGCCCGCCCCCGCTCGCCGCTCCACGTGACCTGCCCCGCCCCCCCGCACCAGCCAGCAGCCACCACCCCGGGAACCGCGCGGTGTCGGTGGCATGGGCACCCCCAGTGCGCGCCACGCCCGGCCGGGGATCCCCAGCGCCGCGCTGCGCCCCTAACGCCCTTTCTTCCCCCTCCTGCGCTCAGCCAGAAGGCGTCCTGGGCCATTTGGGAGAAAGCAGGGTCGTCGTGGGATCCGGCCCTCCGGGGTCACCGCCCCCTGCCAGCGCCCGGGTTTCGGCGACCCAGAAACAAGCTTCGGAAGTCCCTCCAATCGGACGAGGCGGACTGCAAAGGGACGCCAGCCCTGCCGGTCCCGCCCCGGCGTCCCGCAAGACCCGGGCGCGCTCCTTCGGGGAGCGGCTGGATTCTGGACTGCGTGCTGGAAGTGCCCCGGGGGCTCTCTGTGGGCGCGGAGAGGCGCCACAGATGTGTGGGGGACTGGGTGATCTCAGGGGACCAGCCCGATGCAGTCTGGTTTTCTTGTGAAAGATTCAGAGGATCGAAAAGTTCACTTCAACCCCTCGCTGGAAGGGCTGCCAAAACTTGGTGATTTTAGCCAGGCCATCTTAACCCCAAGCGAGAGTTGACAGGCAAAGGGAGATTCTGGGAAGACGCCAGGGCGCCGGGGAGGCAGAGAACCCTTAATGTTAACGGAGAGGCGTGGTTCTGGAGGTAGGGCCCCCTAGGAGGGGCTTCCAGAGTGACAGAAATCTGTTAACTTTTGCTCCAAGCCGCGCTTTGCAGAAAGCCCGATAGGAGGAGTTCCCGGTGTCCCATAGGGGGCGCTGTTCCCCACCTTCCTGGAGACCCCAGAAGGTTTGAACCACGCCAGTTCAGCTCCTTCGGGAGAGACAGCAGGGGCAATACCCACGTTTCTGAGTACGACAGGAGACTCTAGTATGAGACTAAGAACCAGTGAAAGGGTCATCAAAAGGTAGCTGAGCCTGAAGGTACCCCAGGAGTAGAGATGAGCTACTGAGTCCAGTTGTTGGTTTGGAAGAACGATGAAATGCAGGTCCCTTTGCAATGAAGTGTCTTAAAGCAAATCCATGCCTGTTTACCCATAGGTGCCTAAGCAAATAACCGGTATAAGGCTTGGCAGCTACAGTAAGAGCCTAGAAAAGGGAAGATCAACTCTTTTTAAAGAAGGGTACACAGTAGAGGGGCTAAGTGACCCCAACTCCCGTAAGAAGAGAACAGGTGTTCTGCCAGAGGAAAGAGACAGCGGGCAGGGGTTCCTGGAGGGCAGACAGGCATAGCCTCTAGCTCATGAGTGTCTCCCCGCCTCCCACCCCTTCTCCAGCAGCTGGGACATCACAAAGTAGGCACTTGCTGAAGGAATGAGGTGCGAGGTATTTACAGCTGGCAAAAGGGGTGGGGGTTGGGGAAGGAAAATAAAACCCAGGCACAGAATAGAAGCACAGAGGTATCAGTTTGCAGATGGTCACTGCTGTCCTGTGCACATCCTGTAAGTGCCTGAGAACCCTCGTCTCCCCTTGTAGAGGGATGTGAGCCCAGAGGACTCATTTCTCCTGAGTGCTGTCATTAGGGTCACATTCCTGAAACCAGAACTGTTTCCGGGCTGAGTTACTCAGCTCTCCAGCACTGTGGAAAATACACAAGAGAAAAACAGTTGAAAAGGAGGATGTATTTGGGGTTGCAGTTTCAGAGACTTTGGTCCGTGGTTGACCCAGTTGCTTCTGGGTCTCTGTTGAGGCAGAAGATCATGGAGACAGGAGTGGGGGGCAGAGGAGGCTGTTCACCCCAGTAAGAGACCAGGGACAAAGCAAACCCTTCCAGTGCGTGCCTCCCATGACTTCTTCCTCCAACTGGACCCCACCTCCTACAACTTCCCCCACCTCTAGGCAGCCCAGTAAATCCATAAATGGACTAATCCATTTATAGCTTCAGCCCTAGTAAGCCAGTCACCTCCCAGAGGCCCCACCTAGAAATCCTGTTGCATTGGGACCAAGCCTTCAGCCGTGAGCTTTTGGGGGACATTTGACATCAGAACCACAACACTACTGCACCCAGTAATATCAGAAACCTAGATAAAACTTTCAAGTGGGTCAACCAGTCAATATACGTTTATTTGTGCCCTGTGCTGTGCTACGCACCTGGATGACCCACAAGCCCAATCTATCCACTGAGTTCACCGGTCAGAAGAGATGTGAGTGTGGAAAAATGAACTGCAATCTCCGTCATACCAATGTGTGCGCCTGTGAGTGGCTATATTGGTCGTATGGATGGGACTTGTGTTTCTTTGTTTGTTTTTGTTTTTCATTTGTAAAATGGAAAAGATGTAAGAAATTCTGGGAGTAGAGTTGACTGGGCTATACAGGATTTACTCTCTGCCCTATTCCAAGCATAAATAAATGGTTAAAAAAAAACCACACATATACGTGTGTGTGTGTGTGTGTGTGTGTGTACTTGAGAAAGGGAAGAAGAGGAGGAGGAGGAGGAGGAGGAGAGAAGAGGAGAGGAGAAAAGAGGAAAGACTTGGCAATCCACTCCTGAAACAATCAGCCATTGAAAACCCTATGAATAGCAGAAAAGCACTGACCTAGTGGCCAGCATGATACAGTGTCCAGGAGTGTTTCATTCTGTTGTGCATAGGGTCACTATGGCACCTGACAACAACAAACATATATGTGTGTGTGTGTGTGTATACATATATACATATACATATACACATATATACATATATACATATATATATACACACACACACACACACACACACACACACGCACACAATTTTGAGTAGTTACCTACCAGCAGATGTTGCCCTCATCACTCAAGGGAGAGGCAAATCCAGGATATGGACTCAAGGACAAAGGTCTAAAATTTTAACCTATTCAAGTTGGGGAACCAGACCTTGGACCCACCAGGAAGTGGAATCGAGATGCCCACTTAAAACCAGAGACTGGAAAATCTCTCCCTTCCACGTAAAAAAGTCAAGAAAACCTCAACCACTTCCCAGGGCAATGGGAGGAAGGATATTTTCTTTGGACTCTGGACAGGGGAAAAAGGGTAATCGTACAAATCAGCCACAAGTGCATTAAGCTTGATTGTGGTGTCCACACAGGCAGTGCCCACGTGATTTAGGATTCAAAGGCTCCTTGGAGGAAGACTTCTGTACCTTCACACAATGGACTCCAAAAGAAAATCAAGAATATGAGTTCAAAGTTAAAAATATAAAGATCTAAGGGAACAAATGATACATAATAGAAGACCACAGCCAACAGTAAGGGGAAATCTATAAGCAAAATAATCAGGACAATTCACACCACACTATTTGAGATAACAGGGCAGTCTGAACAAAACTATAAAACTCGTATGTTTGAAATGCTGAAATTATCCATCATGGCGGATAACGTCAGCTGCAGTAGTGACCTACAATTTCCATTGCCTTAAGGCTATCAAAATTTCTTCCTCCCCCACATCATGATCAGGAGCTCAAGTGACTTTCCTGGGGGTGCACCCTCCTCCCCAGGCCCTTCAGGGATGCAAGATCCTTTCATCTACCAGAGAGGGACTGTGAGGCAAAAGCAATATCCAAAGGATGAATTCTAAGAACTTTTCAATATTGATGAAAAACATCAAACCACAGATCCTCTTGATCATGGATTTGACTACTGCTGAATTTAATTTGTTACAAGATTTTGAAGAGCTTTTCCATCTATGTCCATGGGAATATTACTCTATCATCTTCACTTCTTATAATGCCACTGTCCAATTTGGGTCAAGCATTACGAAGGCCTTGGGAATCAAATTGGGAAGGGCTTCCTTCTCTATTTTCTGAAATCATTTGGGCAAGATATTACTTCATCCTTCAATGTTGATAAAGCTACATGACCAGAGTTTTCTTTGTGGGAAGTTTGTTATTGTTGTTTTTGTTTTTTGAAAATAAACTCATAGGAGATATAGTACAATTTAGAGGTTTTACATCTTTTCAGGAAAGTTGTGCTAAGTTGCATTTAACAATAAATCATTGCTTTTCATTTAAGTTACTGGATTTATCAGCATAAAACTGTTTATTGTGTTTCTTTATTGCCCTGATTAAGTCTATGGGTCATCTAGTGATACCTCCCCTTCATTCATGTTTCCACTAATTTGTGTTTTCTCTTTTTTATTCTTTTTTCCTTTTTATTTTAATTTTATTTATTTATTTATTTATTCTTTTTGCGGTACTTGGGAGTTGAACCCAGGGCCTCACACATCCTTTGCAAGTGCTCTGCTACTGAGCTGCACCCCCAGCCCATTTTTATTTTTTATCTTGAAACAGGGTCTAAGTTACACAGGCTGCCTCTAGCCTCGAACCTACAATCCTCCTGCCTCTGCCTCATGAATTGCTGGGATTACAGGCATGAGCTACCAAGCCTGGTTGTATATTATTAATCTTTACAGAGAACAACTTTTTGCTTTGTTATTTCTCAAATTTTTTTCTTTACGCGTGTGTTTATTACCATCTTCTAGTTACTATGGGGCTGGGATTTAGCTCAGTTGGTAGAGTGCTGCTCTGCAGTCTCTGAGGTCCCGAGTTCGATTCCCAGCACCACAAAAATAGGAGGATGTGGCAATCCACTCCCGAGGCAATCTTGAAACAGCCATTGAAAACCCTATGAGGGTCGCTATGAGTTGGACACGACTTGATGGCACCTAACAACAACAACAAGTTACTATGAGTTTAATTTGCTTATCTTTGACAAATTTCTTCACATGTTAACTGAGATGCATTTTAGATTCCCTTTCAAATGTAAGCAATTCATGATACAAATGTCCATCTGAATACTGTTTTTGCCGTCTACTAAATTTGATGTTCTATATTCATTACCTACAGTTCAAAACATTTTCTAAATATTTCCTTGTGATTTTGTCTTCAACCGGATGATTTTTTTCAAAGTGTGCTATTTTTTACTACATTAAGATTTATTTTTTTGATCCCGTATATGGTAAATGTTCCATCTTGGCGAACATCCCGTATGTACTTAAGAAGAATACATATTCTGAAGTTATGCAATGTCCTGTAACTGTCAATTAGACAGGTTTGTAGGGTCGTTCTTAACATTCTATAACCTCACTGATTTTAAAATTTCAATACATTATCTTTGATGATAATTCTAATTCCCCATTTAGTTTTGCCAGGTTTAGTTCATGTGTTTTGAATTTGTGACTGTCTGTTTATGCGTTCATGATCGTTATGCTGATGAATTGCTCTCCTGTGAGCACTGAGACATTCCTCTTTAATTCTGGTAATACTTCCTGTATTACCATCTTTTTTCATATTAAAGTAGCCACATCAGCTTCTTCAGGTCTGCTGTTTGTGTGGCATCTTTTTTAAAAAAATAATCTACTTGCAACTCATGACTTCATATATAAAATATCCTCTAGAGATAGCTTATGGTTGGGTGTTGCTTTCTTCTGGTGTGAGTATCTCAGACAGTATTTAGAGTGTTTAGTTCATTTCTATTCAGCATATTATTGATTTGGTTCAGTCTATTATTTTGATATATGTTCTCTAGTTTGCCCAGTCCATTTTTATACCTCTGTTCCTACTTGCTTGCCTTTTGTTTTTGATGATGTGAATCCAAATTTTATATATGGTTTCATTTATTTCCATATTTTCCTTTTTAATTATAGCATTATGCATTTTAAGTGGTTTAGAGATTGCAGTGTGCAATCTTTAACTCATGCCTGTCCACTATGATTACTGCTGCACTACTTCGCATAAGCTGTTAAAACCTAATAATGATAAAAGCCCAGTTACTTTTCACATCCATTGTCCAATTATCATCATGTACGTTATAACAACTCTGGCAGTAAACTGTACATTATTTCTTATTATTTAAACAGTGAGTGTTTATTTTTTGTAAAAAAAAATAAGATTAAGAAAGGGAAATATTTTATGTTTTTGATATTAAGTATCTGCAGAGTTCTTCATGTCTTCAAATAGATCCAAATTTCCATTTCATGTCCCTGAACCCTGTCGAGTTTCCTTTGGTATTTAATTTAACAGTGTCTTGAAGAACAGATGTTCTTAATCTTAATGTGGACCAATTTGTCAACATCTCCAACCAAGTTGGCATTTTTCATATCCTGCTTCAGATCTCTTTGCCTGCCCTATGGTCATAAAGACACCACGCTATGTTTTCTTCTAAGAGCTTTATTATTTTACCTTTTTCACCTATTTGGAGTTAACTCTTATGTGTGCTGTGAAGTAGGATTAGGAATAGAGATTCATTGTTTTGTATGGATACTCAATGGATCCAATACAATTTAATAAAGAAGTGATCTTTTCCCCTTGCATTGCCATGGTATCTTTGTGTGTTAGGTGACAGTCTATGTGTAGGTCTGGTCTGTTTCCTTACACTACACCGACATCATAATCCCTTAATTACAATAGCATTACAATAGGTCTGTATAACTTGTTATGAATTTTCCATATCTTTTTGTGTTTCTTCAAGATTGCCTTAGGTATTCTTGATCCTTTTCATTTCAATACAATTATAATACAATCATTTTGTAATAATGTCACTGAGAGTCTATTAAATTTTTAGACCCACTTGGGTAGAACTGATGTCTTTATCAAACTGTGTCACCTAATCCATAAATATGATGCTGTCTTCCATTCATTTAGATCTTTTCTAATTTTTCTCAATAATATTTTATAATTTTTGGTGCAGATATTTTGGAAATTTTTCATAAGAATTATTCATAGGCATTTGCTATCTTTTGGTGCTATTAAAAGGATCTGTTTTTTCAAATTTCACTGATAATTCTTGCATATGTGGAAGTGTATTTGACATTTGCATGTGGATCTTATCTGTGTGAAGTTCTAAGTTCTGTTAATTGAAACGGTTCTTTTCACAGAATATTCTTCCCAATCTTTATTTCTCCATTTCTTTTTCTTGGCCAGTTTCACTGGCTCTGACAGTAGCCATTTTTGTTTTTGGGTGGCATTTTGAGTTGGATTTGACTCACAGCAACCCTCTGAACAACAGAATGAAGCACTACCCAACACTATGCCATGCACATGGCCTTTTTATACCTGAGCCCATTGTTGCAGACACTGTGTTTCTTCTCATTTTAAGTCATGCCATATCAGCAAAAGGAGGTCCCTGGGGCTTACTTCATTCTCATCATTGAGGTCAACTCTACTTTGAGGAGGCAACTCTTCCCTAGTTACTTCTTGAATGCCATCCTTGCTTTCAAGGAGCACTCTGGGTGCACTTCTTCTAGGACAGATCTGTTGGTTCTTTTGGCAGTCCATAGTGTATTCAGTAATCATCTCCAGCACCATAATTCAAATGCATCAATTCTTTAGTATTTGTTTTATTCCCTTGTTTTGGATTTCTCTTTTGATCTATAATTTGGTCTTGCACTCCTGCCTCTGCCTCCCGAGTTGCTGGGATGACAGGCATGTACCACTGCGCCTGGCCACTCATGGGTATTTATCACTGATAAATGGAGGCTCATGTTCTCATAACAGTTGTACATCTATGTTTATAGGAACTATTTTTAATAGCACCAAACTGTAAACAAACCAAATGCCCCTCACTGGGTGAAAGATTTAAGAAATTGTGGTACTTCCATACCACAGGCTTTGTTTTAAACAGGGATTGCTTTTATAAAAAATGAGCAATGACTATTGAGGCACACATAACAACTTGAACAGATTACAAGGCAATTATGCTGAGTTCAGGAAAAGCCAGTCCACCAAGGTCACGTACTGTATAATCCCATTTATATATCATCCTTTAGTTCATTAATCAAAGAAATGGAAAGCAGATTAGTGAGTCTCAATGGTGAGGGATGTGGGGACACTGAGAAGCTGAGGCAGGTGGGTGTCACTATAAAAGGGCAACACAAGGATCCACATGACAATGGAAGTGTTCTGTACTCTGACTGTGGTGGTGGAGACATAAACTTACACGTGTAATAAAATTGCACAGAATTGAACTCACACACAGGCATACAAAGAATGCATACATACGATATCAGGAGATCTGGATCAGTTGACTGGATTGTGTCAACGTCTATTTCTTGGTTGTGAGATGGTAACTTTGCTTATCCAAATGTTTCCATTAGGGGAAACTGTCAGAGGATATACAGCCTCTTTGTAGAACATTCCTTACAAATACCATGTGAATCCAGGAGTATCTCCTCAAACTTTTATTTAAAAAAGCAGTCCTTTAACAGGGTGATTTTTTTCTCCATGCAGATCTCATGAATGACTTTTGTAGATTGTCCTAAATGTATTACAGATTTCGCTTCCATTGTAAATTGCACCCTGCTGTTGGTGATGGTTAATCCTGATTGTCAACTTGACTGGGTGGAGAAATGCCTGGGAGATCAGTAAAGCACATCTCTGGGTATTTCTGTGGGGGTGTTTTCAGAGACCACCAGATCATGAAGGCTCTGACATAATGAATGGTTTAATTCACTGATGGGTCCAAAATTTTAGTAGACTATTGGGAGGTGGTAGAACTGTGGAATGTGGGGCCTGGTTAGAGTAAGCAGGTCACTGAGGGCATATTCCTGGGGACTATATCTTTTCCTGGCTTCTTCCTGTTACTGCTTTGTCCTTCCCTGTTTCTTATCTGTCATGATGTGAACTTCTCTGCAATGCCTTCCCTTATGTACTATGCCCTGGGTTCAAACCTCAATACCTTTCTTTCTCTGATTATCTCTATCTCTCTGTACAGATAGATAGATGATAGATAGATAGATAGATAGATAGATAGATAGATAGACAGACAGACAGACAGACAAACAGATATGAAGATACAGATGTTGTTATTGTTGTATTGTTGTTAGGTACTATCGAGTTTGGTTCAACGACCCTATGTAAAACAGAACAAAACACTCTTTGACACTGTGCCATGCCCAGCACTACTGTCAGTGCTTCTCTGCTACTCATAGGGTTTTTGATGACTGATTATTTCAGGAGCTGGTTACCAGGTCCTTCTCCCAAGCCTCCAGCACCCGATATTCCCAGGTGGTCTCCTATCCAAGTACTAACTGGGACTGACCCTGCTTAGCTTTTGAGATCTAATGAGATCAGATGCCACGGTGGTATGGGCACAGGCACAGATAGATATCTTTATCTATATCTATATCTAGCTATAGATAGATAGATATAGATATCTACACCAAGCTCTTATCTGTTCTCACAGATTGTCCACTGAGTCTCTTTTTCTATCAGGTTTCAGTGTAAATAGCATTGAACTGTTCAGTGATTTTTAAAATATATATTACCACCTCTGAAACCATGAGCAAAATAAATCTTTTCTCCTGTTAAGTGATTAACGTCAGGCAGTCTGTCACAGCAATGAAAAAGTTAACTAACACATTGTCTATTACATTTTCTTAATAGTTCTTACTGGTTTAGGGGGGAATACAATTCATGTCCATACATTGGTCTCCTATTTGGCAATTTTGCTAGATTCTTTTATCTGTTCTGTGTGCGTGTGTGTGTGTGTGTGTGTGTGTGTGTGTGTGTGTGTTTGCAGTACTTGGCAGTTGAAGCCAGGGCCTCACACATACTTTACAAGTGCTCTACCACTGACCTGTACCCCTAGCCCATTTTTCCTTTATAATTTGAGTCTGGGTCTCACTAAATTGTGCAGGCTGCCTCTGGCCTCAAACTCACAAATCTCCTGCCTCTGCCTCCCAAATTGCTGGGATTACAAGTGTGTGCCACCATGCCTGGCTCTTATATGTTCTTATAGACAGTCAGTGGAGTATCTTTTACTATAAAGTCTCAGTGTAAATAGCATTGAACCGCCCAATGACTTTTTTAATGAATGCATTGATAAAACCACATGACTTTCTTATTCACATTCATTCAGGTCATAAATCGCACTGAAAGATTTTCTGATAATGAAAGAATCTGATGTGGAATCTTTTCTGATGGCATTCTTTCCTTCCTGCGATACGCTCTACATGAGCATTTTGTTTCATTAATTTAAAATTACACTATTGGGTTTAATTAGCTAGCACTCCATCTCTGATTTCTGAATGTATGTTCACCCGTGAAATCAGTCTGTCATTTTCTCTCCTTGTAATTTACTTGCCCTGTTTTGGTCCTGAAGTTATTAACTCATAAAATGAGTTTGGAAGCTTATTTTCAAGTCCTATTTTCTGCAACAAATTGGGTAAGATTGAAGCTACATAGTCCCCCAAGAGTTTGGTAGAATTTCCAATGTAATACTGTCTAGGTCTATCGCTTCTGAGGCAAAGGAAGAATTTCATCACTATTTCAATACTGTTATTTATTATTGGTTTATATGCTCTTTTTCTTTCTTCTGGTATCAAATTTGGTATTTTAAGTGTTTTTTTATAAAATTTCCCACTTCATCTAAAATTTTTATATTTAGGTCTTCCATGACCACTATGGCATCCAATCCCGTCAGATGTTGGAAGTTAAGCAAGGTTGGGCCTGGTTAGTCCTTGGATGAGAGACCACCTGAGAACACCAGGTGCTGAAGGCTTGGGAGAAGGACCTGGCAACCCACTCCCAAAAAATAATCAGCCATTGAAAACCCTATGAATAGCAGAGAAGCACTGAGAATAGTGTTTTGCCTGTGGTATATGGGGTTACTATGAGTCAGACACCAACTCATGGCCCCTAACAACAACAACATGGCTGTTTATAATATTCTTCCCAATGAATTGTAAATCAAACAGTTTTTGAATCTCATCAAATAAATACTTCACCCTTGTGTTATGTGTCCAAAAACAAAATCCCTAAGATAATCATTTTACAAGTAGTAAATATTTATTTTACCTTCTCTCACGGTTTCATAGGATCCAGCCCGTGGTCTCTTGACCCTGTGCTTTGGGCCTACTGCAGCACAGCACATCATGGCAGAGCATGTGGTAGAGAAAACCATTCAGGTCGTGGTGGCTGGGAAGCAAAGAGGAAGAAGAGAAGGAGATAAGGCCCAAATATCTCCTACAATGGCACACTCTCAGTGACCTAGTTTCCTTCCACCAGGCCTCCCTTTTAAAGATTGCGCCACCTCCCAATGGTACCACAGGCTGGAGACCAGGTCTTCAACACATGCCCTTTGGGTGCCACTGAAGATGCAAACTATAACAACTCTCTAATAAAGAAACCCAATCTGGCCAGGTACATGCCTGCAATCCCAGGGACTCTGGAGGCTGAGGCAGGAGGATCATAAGTTTGAGGCCAGAGGCAGTTTATATATAACTTAGCGAGGTCCTATCTCAAAATTTAAAAGAAGGGAGTTTTGGTGGTATAGCTCAATAGGACAATGCTTGCAAAAGCGTATATGAGGCCCTTAGTCAATTCCTCAGTCCAGGAAAGAAAGAAAGATAGAAAGAAAGAAAGAAAGAAAGAAAGAAAGAAAGAGAGAAAGAGAGAAAGAGAGAAAGAGAGAAAGAGAGAAAGAGAAAGAAAGAGAGAGAGAGAGAGAGAAAGAGGGAGGGAGGGAGGGAGGGAGAGAGAAAGAGAGAGAAAGAGACAGACAGAAAGAAAGCTAGTGATCAAGAGAGAGAGAAACAGACAGAGACAGAGACAGATACAATGTCCCAATATTTCCCAGCCATTCATAATGTCCAATTTTCCCCAGCAACTCTTCCCATGGAATCTTTAATCTGATCATGACTTGGTATCTTATCGCCATCCTGGAGCCTTCTCTTACCACCCTTCTAGAAATTCTTTTTGCTCCTTTTATGAATTTTTTTAGCTCTCACACTGACCTCCTTTTTTATTATCATTACTGTCACCCATAAAAAGAGAAAATTATTATCAGAAAAGGGGATACCACAAGGACCAACCACATGTTTTGAGACCTTGCCATATAAAAGGATCTTCTCTCTGTCCTCCCGTGAGATTGATCACACAGAAGTCTAGACCAGATTGTTTTTGCTGTGAAAGTGAAGACATTGTTTATTGCCTACAGACATTTTAATGATTCACTTTGTGGGGGGCCAGTAAAGGTGGTTGAACCCAGGGCCTTGCACATACTTTGGAAGTGCTGTACCACAGCGCCACACCCTCAACCCTTTTTAAAACTTTTTATCTTGAAACACGGTCTTGCTAAGCCACACAGGGTGCCTCTGGCCCCGAACTGATCCGCCACTGTGGCCAGCTATGACTCCCCTTTTCAATTGGTGATTTTTTTTGGTACATATTGTGCCCCTTTCCCATAGTATTCTGAAATACCACTGCCCTTAGTTTAATGTAATTCCCCTTACCTAAATCATGTTAGATGTCCAGTGGAAATTTTTAATCCAGGGACTCAGGCTCTAAAATGCTGAGTCTCTTTTTAGCATTCTTTCTTTCTCTTTCTTGTGGTGCTGAGGATCACACCTAGGCCCCTGTGCACATGAGGCAGCTAACTGCTCTGTCACAGACAGAGCTGTGTCCCTAGCCTTTCACAGTGACTTTTCCTCCAGTATTTTCTATGTTGGCTCTTCCAAAATTACAAATTAATCTTTTCTTCCTTTGTTTTCCTGTCCTAGTTCCTCTTTGTTTGTTTGTTTGCTTACCATTTTCTGGGATAATGACTATATTTTGTATTCTGCCCCTTCCCCACACATATTTTTAACGCCTCCGAATGTTTTCTCCATTACTTTTAAAAGCCTTCTGTTCTTATTCCATGGATTCAATATCCTCTGCCTTCTTCCTTGGCTTCCACTGCCCATAGGCACTTAGGGTTCTGTGGGCTGATACCTTAGGGACCATTAGTCCAGCTACCCACCCACTTTAAAAATGTTTTAATATTGCTTAATGGAATATCATTGTATTTGCTTTGTCATTTTACACGGATGCTTGGTTTTCTCTCCTTATTTTGATTTTAAAGGAATTTTCCATAGAAATTCAATCTGTCAGGTTTAAAAGAAAATTCCTTTAACTAGAAAGAAATCCAGCATATTCATGTTAATTATCCTGTATTTTATATCTTTTTAAATTGTATTTTAAATTTTTTAGAATAATCTGACCAGATATTGACATATATAATCAGCTTCTTTCCAGCAACCGTGCTTTATTTTTGTAATCATCTTCTTTTGGGAAAGTTAAGAAATGCAATATAGAAAATGATAACTTATTAAACAAATTCTGAAACTGTAGCACAAGATAGGGCGGTTAGCCTGCCTTAAAATTACACATTGTTGCTGTTAGGTGCCATCAAGTCGGTATCTGACTCATAGAGACCCTATGTGCAACAAGTGAAACACTATTGTTAGTGCTTCTCTGCTATTCATAGGGTTTTCAGTGGCTGGTTGTTTTTTTTGGGAGTGGGTTGCTGGGTCCTTCTCCCAAGCCTACAGCACCTGGTGTTCCCAGGCGGTCTCCCATCCAAGGACTAACCAGGCCCGACCCTGCTTAGCTTCTGA
The DNA here is from genome assembly GCA_007922755.1 of Pedetes capensis. NCBI lineage: Eukaryota > Metazoa > Chordata > Mammalia > Rodentia > Pedetidae > Pedetes > Pedetes capensis. Next base: position 107,202 of record VMDO01002149.1, read on the forward strand.
GATCTGACAGGATCGGATGGCACAGGGCTACGGTGGCAGGCTAAAAAATTACACATAGAGCCAAGATAATCCCAGGAACTGGGGAGGGTGATCCAGGAAGAACACACATTCAAGGCCAGCCTGGGCTACACAGTGAGAATCTGCCTAAAAAACAAACAAACAGAAAACAGCAACAAACAGCAAAAACCATATAATACAAAACTGTCTGAATTAAAAAAAAAATGTGCTGCTAGAACAGAATCAAGGGAATAGGCCATCCAGCAGAGCCACGAATATATTCAAGGCCATAGTATGTGACAATGGTTACGTTACCCTGTTGGGGAGGTGTTGTTACTTGATAAAGGACATTAGATAACTAGATCATCTGTAGAGAGACACAGCTTGCTCTGATCTCACATCTGCACAAAAAATAGTATCAACTCGATTAAACATCTATTAAGAAAGTAAACCTACTAAGCTACTAGAAGATACAAAAGGCCTTTGTGAATTCAAGTGCAGCAGTCTTCCTTTAATAAGATTCAAAAATTACACACACTAAAGGGAAGGATGGGTGGGCTTGACTCATGCAGAACTGGGGATTTCTATTTCGCAAAGATAAATTTAACATATGGATGACAGATTGAGCCTTGCTCTTTTCTGTATCTAGAACATATGGAAAAGGCCGATTCAAATTGGGGAAAAATAAATGGGCATGGGACAAGAGAAAGCTCTTCAGATGGAAAACCAGGCAGAATATCTCCCAGCTGAATGAAGATGCGCTTAAACTTGGTAATAATTGGAGATATGCACTCTTAAATGGCATATACCATACTGATGATATAGGCAAAAGTTTGAACATTTGGTCATGCTAAATGCTAGTGACAATGAAGAGGAATGGGAATCTTTGCTTACTTTGGAAATTGAAAACTTGGGGAGTCATTCTGGAATGCAGTCAGGGAACATTATGTCTATGTGTACCTCCTGACCTGAGACTCCTCCTCCAGGATACATCCCATGAGGAAAGTCTTAGTGATGTGCACAGAGAGACTTTGCTTGTAAGAACAAGGAGCTGGAGTTAAGCTGGGTAGCCTTCCTTACTGAAATGGATAATGATTTGTGTATCTATACTCAGTGGACATTTCAGCAGCAAACTAAGGAATTGGACTTACATATCTCAATATATATGTAGTTAACTAAACAATGCATTATTTTTAGAAATCACAGACACAACTTAAAATCACATGTATATGTTAGTTACTGTATAAAATGATTTGAAAGGACTTTCTTTGGGTGCAATGTGTGCATACTGTGAAGATCAGGGTGGGTGGAATGGGAAAGGGGATGATGGACTAAGGAAAAAAATAATAATATAATGAATGAATGAATGGATAGACGAATAGATGAATGGGTAAAATAACACAAAAGGCACTGTAGAGATAATAAGTGTGCCATAAACCAAGGGGTATCCTTGAGTTAATGTTGCTTATCTGTGGTATTAAAGGACAAAACTAGTTAAAAATTAGATGTCAGTGATTGAAAGTCACCGCCCCATTTGAGAGCTAGGTAATACAGCCACAGAGATGGGTACTATTCTCAAGAGGACAGTAATCTTATCACCCAACAGAACATCACTATATAATATGACAGAAAATCTGTCAGGGGAAACCAAGACCCTGACCTTTCTGTGATCTTCCAGAGAAAAGTGTTTTTCTATATTCCATTAGCACGAAGATTGATGATTCAGGTTTAAGGTGTACAATCTCAGATCATGTGCTTGGATTACATAAGAGAGTCGAAATTGATGGAAAGCTGCTGGGTGCCCAAATCCAACCAGCCTGTACTTTATCCAAAGCAGAACTGGTTGCTGATTGAAGAACCCATCTTATGCTGTGTCATTGTGCATTACGATAGCTGAGGACAAAGATAGAGGAGAATGAAGTGCCTAAGTCTATGCTGGAATTTATAAAGGTAGTTATAAAGGTCCTATCATGTGCAAGGTGCTTATGTAGGCTATACGAAACAATCTTCACCTCTGTGCCAACAGTTAAGTATTCTCATCTTACATTTCACAGACGAGAGCAAGAGGAGCTAAATTGCACAAGGTCAACTGGCAAAAACAAGTTCAAGTTCAAACCCCAATATTTCTGGCTTTTTTTAATACATAGCTTGTTACCTTCATTTCTAAGAGGCCTGGGGTTGCATCTTACTATCTACATGGATTCGTCCATTGCTAAGGTTTCATCATATTATGATCTATGTCCATCATAGGGTTTTCTCATTGCTTCTAAGATAAACTAATGTGTCTACAGTCCTTTCTGAGAGGACGGTATAGGTAAACGTGGCATGATCCCTACTCCCAGTCCACAGCTGAAGGACTAAGGTCCAGCAGTGGCCTTAAGGTAATATATACAATGGTCATAGGCCTAAGGTGTGGTCTAGAATGAAAAGATTGTCCCTGGTAGATGTGATGGATGTTAATTAAGCAAAGTACATTCCACCTCTTTGGAATTTAAAGTAGGTAACAGTGAGCTTCTTGGTAGGCAAAGGGAGGTTGGAGACACCCAGAAAAGAAATGAGCAAATGAAATCTAGTTGCACAACCCAACAGCAGAACCTAGCATGGAGATCTGTGGATCCTGCTCCTTGAATGCTACCTCCACATTCCCAGTCAGGGTGCTGTCCCATTCAAGGCTTTCTGGTGGCCACCTCATGGACCCTAGCCTTGATGTGTGGGTTGGTTGTTCAGTTTTCCCCGAGTTCTTATATAGACCCACCCCAGGTTAAGACTCCTGTTTTCCATTTTCCATTAAAAGAATACTGAAGGATATACTTCCACTTGACTATGGAATTTCATCACTGTGGTTTTAATACCCTGCTCATGCAAAGCCATGCCTGCCCACACACATCATTTTCGGACATCGTGACTCTGCAGATTTTCAGATTCCATGATTAACAGATATTCAAAGCCATACCTAAAGCCCATGACTCAGCAATTCTGACATTATAGCGCTGATTTTCTATTTGGGAGAGTGAGACACAGACAACATACATTTGAACCTATAGCTACTATGCAAAGGATGATCATGTTCACATGGGTGCCTAGCGCTAGTCTGCACTTTGACCATAAATAAAACCATGCCGGATCTGGGGCGGCAAGACTCATGTACTTGAGTCTTCTCCCAAGGATTCAGCTCTGAAATGCCAACTCATTGAAGAAATGGCAGCCACCAGGACAGCTGAAATTTTAAATTAAAATGAACTATTTACCATTTAAAAGAGAGTGGATAATCATTAGGTAATTGGCAGAGCCAAGCACTTGGACAGTGAGCGTAGAATAAGGATAAGATAATGGTGGTTCTTGGATTCACTCAAGGATCCTCAGATTTAATGACTTGATGGTTTTATTATTGCATCACTTGGAGATACTTATGCACAAACAATAACACACTAATGTCAAGTTGGGTCCAACTCACAGAGACCCTCTGTATAACAGAATGAAACACTCCCTGACATTGTGCCATGCTCAGCACTATGTCAGTGCTTCTCTACTATTCATAGGGTTTTCAATGGCCGATTATTTTGGGGATTATTTTGGGAGGAAGCTGGCATATCCTTCTCCCATTTTTGAGGTGCTACAGACTGAACCCAGTGCTTCAGAGAGTGCAGAGCAGTGCTCTACCAACTGAGCTAAGCCCGAGCCCAAGACACTAATAAAGAAACTAATTCAATAAGCTAGGCCATGGCATGGGAAGAAGACCCAAAACATATTCACCAAGAGACAGAGATGCTGCAGGAGATGCCCACAATGACCTCTGTCTTCTCCCACAAACACAGGAATGGGAGGAGCCACACCTGCTGAGGGCCAGGGAGGATAGGATTTGTGCAAAAAGGAAAGTGGAAGAGCCCGTTTCCTCTCCTGAATGAACTTTCTTTTCTCAAGTTTCAGGTCACACCTGCAATAATCTGGATGTTTTTGGATTTATGTCCACATTAATTGACTTACTGTTATTTTTTATTCTAAAATGAAACAGAAACCAGATCAATACCAAGGTGGAAATCAGTTAATTATAAGGCAAATGCCTTTGTCACAACAGCTGGGTCAAGAAATAGAACTTTGCAGCCGCCCCAAAAATCCCTTCTTCATGCCCATCCAAATTATAGCTCAACCCTTTCTCTAAATGCAGTTATGCTGAGTTTTGTAATTGACATTTCCTTTCATTCCTTTATGGTTTTTCCACCAAGTGTGTATACTAGAAGTACACTATAGTTTTGCTGATTTTGCCAACGTGATGTGTTATCATTTAATTATCCTTTAAACTAGAGGCTACTCCTCCATCTTTTCTCCCCCCTCCTTCTCCTCCTCCTCCTCCTCCTCCTCCTTCATCTTCATAATTTATCTCTGGAAAAATCTGGGTTCCTGTGCCTGTAGAGCTTCCTACTTGTTGAATTTCCAACTCCTTGTGCAACTCAACATGACTCCCTGCCCTGTCTATTTTCTGAAAACAAGCTGCTGAATCCAGAGGCGTGGTCAAACTCAAATTCAATCCCTTTGACAAGGCTGCTGGTTATGCTGTGGCCTTTCATCAAGATTGTAGCGTAGTAGTAGTAGTAGTAGTAGTAGTAGTAGTAGTAGTAGTAGTAGTATTTTGTGTCATCAACTAATGATACTCCATGCCTGGATCCATTACCTGATTGAGCATTGTAAAAAGCCAATATACTTATTTTATCTCTTTTTTATCCTTTTAAATTTGTTAAGGTATATTTTATGGCCCTTGACTATGATCTATCTTGGTGTAAGTAAGCACATAAATTTGAGGAGATTTTGATTCTGCTGTTGTTGAATGAAGAATTCAATAAACATCAGTTAAACCTAGTTGATTGATGGTGTTGTTCAGTCCAACCATGTCCTTACTGATTTACTCACTGCTGTATCTATCAATTGCTGACAGAAGACTATAGTCTCAACCATAATATTAGATTCATCTATTTCTCCTTGATGTTCAGTCAGTTTCTGCCTTTAACAGTGTTGTTAGGGGCATACACACTAAAAATTGGAAAGCCGTCTCTGTAAATTGTTGTTGTTGTTGTTAGGTGCCGTCGAGTCGGTATCTGACTCATAGCGACCCTCATAGGGTTTTCAATGGCTGACTGGTCCAGGATTGCCTTGGGAATGGATTGCGAGGCCCTTCTCCCATGTTTGTGGTGCTGGGATTTGAACTCAGGACCTCAGAGACTGCAGTGCAGTGCTCTACCAATTGAGCTAAATCCCAGCCCCCTCTGTAAATTAGACCCTTAATAATGACATGATATCTCTTTTTATCCCTGTTCATTTTCCTTGTTCTGAAGTCAGTCCTGTCTGAAATTAATATAGCTGTTCTAGCTTTCTTTTGATTAGTGTTAGTATGGTATATCTTTCTCTGCATTTGACTTTTAATCTATCTGTATGTGTAAGCAAAAGTGATTTAATAGTTGCATAATGAGCTGGGCACAGCGGCACACTCCTGTAATCCCAGTGGGTCAAGAGGCGGAGGCAGGATGATCGCAAGTTTAAGGCCAGAGGCAGTCAGCATTACTGAGACCCTGTCTCAAAAAGTAAAAAATGAGCTGAGGGTGCAGCTCAGTGTTCCAGCACTTGCAGAGCATGCAGGCACAAGTCCCTGGATTCAACCGCCAGTACTGCAAAAAAAGAAAAAAAAGTTGCATAATGGATGTAGCAAATGTCTTATTACTCTGTACTCTTCCAACATTTATAAATAATAAAAAGCTATCTGTTTTTATATTTAAAATGGACTTCTGATAGAGAACCGATAATTCAGTCATTATGTAACTTTTCTTTTGTTGCTTGCCATGAACAGATCTTGTATCTGACACAGGATTATAATCTAGAATGTCTGAGTGTGAGTCACCCTGGCAAGAACTCACTGTACAATTGAATGGAATGTCTTTGTCTGCAAGGTATGTTGGGTAGGGTGCTTCCCTAGTTCAGCCTTTCATTCTAGCAATGCTTGCTTTGTGAATTTTCTCCCTCTGCTTCTTATGGGTCATGTGTGTCATCCAGCACAGAAGACACAGAGATAGAGCTAAGAAGCAAGGGAAAGGGTTCAGATCCAGTAAGAGCTTAAGAATGGTAAGAGGAAAATGTGAAGAAATACATAAGTCAAAAGTGACAAGAATTAACTGAGGCTAGAAGGATCTGAGGGGGGCTGGGATTTAGCTCAGTTGGTACAGCGCTGCGCTGCAAGTCTCTGAGGTCCCGAGTTCAATTCCCAGCACCGCAAAAATGGAAGAAGGACCTGGCAATCCACTCCCAAGGCAATCCCGAAACAGTCAGCCATTGAAAGCCCTATGGCGGTCACTATGAGTCGGATACTGACGCAACGGCACCTAACAACAGCAAGAAGAAGGATCTGAAGACAGGAAAGGGTCAGCATAAGACAGACAATGACAGAAAAAATTAAGCGACAATCACAAGTGGTACCAATTTGTACATGAAGGAGAATGAACAATGAACCCAAGAGGGGAAATCAAGGGGCAGAAAGTTTGGTTCCTATAGAGGAAAGATAGATGGAGGGGGGTACAAAAAACATGAGAGAAGATACCACAGAGAAATGAAGAAAAAATGGACAAGGCTCAAAAACAGAGAAAGGAAGATAAAAATGGAGGATAATGTTCAAACCTTACTTTAACAGAACAAATACCTCACGTTGATTCTAGGCTGAATCTAAACAGGGTAATTTAATTCCTAAAGCTCTGTTCAAATCCTGTGAAAATTAAGTTATGTACTTAACTCTTTCAAAATAAAGCTTAGGAATGTGTACTGCCTAGATCAGTTGAAATAACAGTCTTGGTGTTATATAAGAAATATTGTTCCTAAACTCCCTCCTCAAATTTTTATGTCTCTGCATTTATGATAGGCTTCCTCTCTGCTAAATAAAATGCAAAACACACAGGGCAGGATCCTCAGGAATGGTTTTTAAATTTTAACAAGGAAGACGCAAAAAAGTCTGGGGAGCCAGGGAGAAAATCAGGTTTGCAAAACAGGAGAGGAAATTAGGCTGACCTCAGGCTCCCTTTTCTTCCGCACTAGCTAGCGAATGCCACAGGACCCTGGACGTGTTCACAGAACCTCAGGAGGGGAAAAGGGCGGTGAACAGAGGTTATGAAATCCAGACAAGCTGAGAGTCAGGGAAGAAAACTACCTTACAGAATCTCAGAAAATACATCATTTACATACACATCCATAACATATTTGACAAGGTTCAACAATCAGATAAAAGCACAGAATAAGTCATGCAATGAGAAGTCTTACTTCTCCGATTCTTGTCTACCCCACCCTTATTGTCGAGTTAGTATACATTTTTATTCCTCCTTCTTTGCTATGAAGGACAGCACACTATAAATTATCTTCAATGTTCCTTTTCATGTCAGATCCATATTCTGGAGATGCTTTCTTATCAGCACGGAGGGCATCCCAATCATTTCTGTTTTTCTTTTTTACTGCTTCAAAGTATTCTATTGCATGAAGAGACCACGGCTTATTTACCCAGTTTCCTCTTGACAGGGCCTGAGTTGTTTCTCGATGCGGCTGAGAGTAAGGCTGTACATACATCACATGCAGCGCGTGCGAATCCGTGCAGAAGACAAATTTCTGGAAGACATCGCCAAGGCAAAGGGTAGGTACATTTGTCATCTTGATAACAGATCTCCACTGCCCCGCTTTCTGTTCTATGACATTTTGTACTCCCCCCAGCAATGGATGAAATACCTGTTCCCTTAAGCAAAACAGTGACATCGTTTGGCTTACAATGACCAAAGCCCACTCTACCTCCAAAGGGAGGGGAGGTACCAGGAGGGAGAGATCACTTAGAAGACTTTTGTAGTCATTCAGCGAGAGGTGCCCATGGGCACAGGGGCAGCTGGGAGAAGGGAAGGAAGTGATACCTATTTTGTTAGAGTCTGCAGGTCTTGCTGATGCTTAGCTGTGAGGCAGGAGGGAAAAGAAAAAAGAGAAAAGAGTGTGGGGCTGAAGAGAAGTGAGCTGAAGTGCAGCTGTCAATCAGTTAATCTCAGTTCCCCAGTGTGACAGCCAAACTGAGTTTTTCAGTGGCCAGTCCACCCCTCAGAAGAGACAGTTCAACTGGAGCTGTGGATTAGGGACAGAACTTACAACCATAAAAACAGCACTGGGTCAGCCGGGCACAGAGGCACAGGCTTGTCATCCCAGCTACTTAGAAAGAAGAGGCAGGAGGATCTCAGGTTTGAGGCCAGAGGCAGCCTGGGAAGCTTAGCAAGACTCTGTTGCGATTTAAAAAATTAAAAAAGGGGGCTGGAGGTGCAGCTCGGTGGCAAAGCACTTGCAAAGTATGTGCAAGGACCTGGGTTCAGCACCCCAGTACTGAAAAAAGAAATCTGCAGTGGGTCACCTATCCAATGCACAGAGAAGGACACAGCTATACCAGCCTGGTGTCTGATCACAGCAGATCTCAGAAGCTGAGCAGGACGGGGCCTGCTTGGTACTTGGATGGGAGATCACCTGGGAATACTAGGTTCTGCAGGCTGGGGGGAAGGATCTGGAAGCTCACTCCCAAAACAATCAGCCATTGAAAATCCTATGAATAGCAAAGAAGCACTGACAATAGTGCCCGGCATGGCATAGTGTCTGGGAGCTTTTCATTCTATTGTATATTTTGTTGGACCCAACCCAATGGTACTTAACAACTATATATGTGTGTGTGTATACACACACATATGGTTTGTGTATACATGAGTGTGTGTATACACACACACATATATATGTGTACATGTATATGTGTGTATATATATAGTTATGAAGTAATATATATATGTACAAACACACACGTATGTGTGTGTGTGTGTGTGCATATATATATATATATATATATATGTTGAACCTGGGTCCTCAGAGAGTGCAGAGCAGCACTCTACCAACTGAGCTGAACCCCAGCCCCATCTAGATAAGGAGTGTGCTATAAAAGCCAATCCAGTTGGGTCTCTTTGTTCCTTGTTTCTCAGTATGTGACACATTTGTGTGCCATTAGGACCCTGCCCACAAGAAAGCCACCACCAGAAGTGAGCCCACAGCCTTAGACCAGAACCATGCAACAAAAGAAAAAGGTTTTATCTCTATAACTTGCTTAGTGTGTGATATTGGGGCTGGGATTTAGCTCAGTTGGTAGAGCACTGCTCTGCAGTCTCTGAGGTCCGGAGTTTAATCCCCAGCACTGCAAAAATGGGAGAAGGATGTGGCAATCCACTCCCGAGACAATCCTGAAACAATCAGCCATTGAAAACCCTATGAGGGTTGCTATGAGTCGGACACAGCTCCACAGCACCTAACAACAGCTGTGTGATATTATGTTATTGGCAACAGAAAGCAGAGAAAGATAAGAACTTGAATAAAATGACATTGAATGGGATGAAAGGAAATTGCATATCAGCCCCAAAAGGCAAGCCAAATGCAAAGCACAGTGGAGACAGGTAAAAGTTCCATTGTGCATTCTGTGACTCTGAGCCCCTAGGAGTATCTGTCAGCACCTCAACTCAGAGAACTCAGAACTGGGCACCTTGGCTGGTATGATTTGAATCAAGGCTACAGCTTAGATAATTGCATTGTATCAACTGCATTTCCAAGTTCTGATCATTGAACTATAACTATATAAGATGTTAACAATTTGGGGACAGAAGAGGAGTTCCAGGAAAATTTCTGTACAGTTTCACATTTTTTCTGTAATTCTAATTAGAAGGACGTGGCAATCCACTCCCAAAATGATCCCGAAACAATCAGCCACTGAAAACCCTATGAGGGTCACTACGAGTTGCACACTTGACAGCACCTGACAACAATGATTACACTAAACTACAAAGTTAACTTTTTAAAGTGAACACAGCTGTGTTCTCTCTAAACCTCATCACTGTCTTCTGTCTCCGTGACAAGTGTCACCCTTCTGTGAACTTCTAAGCCAGGGCCGTAGGACGCATCCCACCCCCTCCTTTCCCTCACCTCCCTACAGTCCCCCCAGTTCTGCCCCAGAAAGTCCCATCACACTCATGCCCTCCTACATATGCACAGTGGGCTCAGGTTCAGCCTGGCATTGTCTCTGCAGAGTTCCCGACACCCTTGTGGTGACAGCCACCAGCACCGTCCCTTCTTCCACTGCTGCTGCCGTCATCCTTGTAAAACACACGCCACACTCTTCCCCTTTCTACCCTCCACCTGTCTTCACTGGACTGCACCCCCGTGAGGCCCCGTGACTGTCCACCCTCACCCCCCGCCACTTACTAAACAAGCAACAGGGTCCATCGTCATCTGCCCTCTCTGCCCCACGCCCTACCCAGGTTGCCTCGAGCTTTGCTGGAAGCCTGCCTCCTGCTACAGGGTTCCTCAAGTATCTGCACCTTCTGGAAGCATCAACTGCTCTCTATTCTGTGTTCTCACAGCGTGGGGAGTCATCGGACTGCTGGCGTCCAGTCGTCCATACCTCCCCTTGCTTTCTATCCCAAGAACACAGCTCAGTTCCTAGGGCATAATATGAGTGCATTCACCAAGGGATGCTGTGGCATTGATCATGTGCCAGTGCTCCACTGATGCTTTCCTTAATCATATTACAAAAGCCACGCACCTTCAGATGAGCCAGAAATAGGTCATTTTCCATGCTATGAAGTGACTCATCTATTCACTACTCCAGTCTCCCCACCACCCAGCAGCAAATGGCCAAGAATATCAAACCATAATCTACTTAAATGTTCTTTCCTTCTGAAAAGGACTCTGTTCAGTAGGACTCCACGTTATCTTGAGCTTCCTTAGCAGTATTGGAATCTGTTCAGCTCACATTGGCAGGCTGGAAGGAATGTGCATATCAGTGCCACCCCAGTCACAGTGCTCAGCAGCCCATGCAGAATTCATCTCGGCACAGAGCAGGCAAGGAACTGCAGCCTCAGCAAAGCCCACGTGGCCCTGGCGGAATCCACATGGCCCAGACTCAGCAGCAACTCGGTGCAGAAGGACTCAGAGGGCTAGAGGCCAAGTCTCAACTCCTCTTAGCTCACTGCCTCTGCACCTCAGCTGGACATAGGATCTCTGGCCTCCTACATAATGTCAGTCTATGATCTTCTGATCCTGATATCATCCTTTACTACTGATGGTTCATCTTATGCATCAGCTTGACTAGGTTAAGGAATGCCCAGATAATAAACCAAGTATTGTTTCTGGGTGTACCTGTGAGAGTGTTTCCAGAAGAGATGAGCATTTGAACAGGGAGCTGCAAAAAGCAGAATCACATAATCCACCAAGGACTTGGAGGGGAGAGTGGGCTGAGTCTGTTTAAGCCGAGACAGACATTCCTCTTCTCCTGCCCTTGGACACTGGTGCTCCTGGTGCTCAGGCCTTTGGACACTGACTGAAGGACATCACTGGCTTTCTTGTTTCCCCAGTTTATAGACAGCAGATCCCGGCTGGAACTTCTTGGCTTTTCCAAACACGTGAGTCATTCCTATAACAGATCTCATAGACACAGCAGGCCAAAAACGTATACCCATTTTAAGAAAGGAAAAAACTATATTAAAATGGTAATACTTAATACATACCAATAATAAAAGGTGAACACAAGTTATGTTTGACTTTTGCAATTATAAGAGGTGCTCCACGTGGTTACCATAGCAGAAAAAGTAGTACTTGTTGCTGTGTGGGGCCTTCTGGATCTTCCTTCATGCATATCGCGCACAGTGCTATGTGTCTCAAACTTGCCATGTGTGGGTGCAAGTGGTAGGTGTGTTGGAGGTTCCGCTGCAAACTCACGCATCCCTTGTTGTACTTCCACAACGTTCTCAAGTGTCAAATGCCACTTCAGAATGGTCTTGCCCTCCTTGGACAACAACCACACTTCCTCCATTTTCTTTGACGATCCTGCCTGTCATTTGGTGCTGTTGAGACTCATTTGATTAACATCATCTTTTGAACAAATGTCAGGCTACACATTACGACCATAATTCAAGTCAACTTCAAAATTAATACACAGATTGTTGTTATTGTTGTTAGGTGCTGTCAAGTTGGTGTCTGACTCACAGCAACCCTACGTATAACAAGCAAAACGCTATTGTTCTCTGCTATTCATATGGTTTTCAAAGGCGGATTGATTTTTGGGAGTGGGTTGCCAGGTCCTTCTCCCAAGCCTACAGTATCTGGTGTTCCCAGGCAGTTTCCCATCCAAGTATTAACTAGGCCTGACCCTGGACCCTGCCTAGCTTCTGAGATCTGATGGTATTGGATGCCACAGTGCTACTGCTGCAAGCAATGTATAGATAGCATCTCTTAAAATGTGTATATGTTTTTGGCATACATACACACACACACACACACACACACACACACACACACATACATACCTACATACTGGGATGTGTGTATATATATATGTATATATACACATATATATACACATATATACATATATATACATATATATATGTATATGGTTCGCAAAAATGGACTTAAACAAGTCTTTTTGTAGATACCTTCCCTGAGGAAGTTATTTTCTAGGGTGATTGACAAGGCTGGCACCCCATGACTTCCATGGATCTACCTGCTCCACCCACTCTTAACCCTTTGTCCAGTGATCAGGATGCTGTACAAGAAGGGAAACGAATGTAGGACGAGAGCACTTGGTGTCGCTGACCAAAGGCAGGGCTGCAGCCCTGTCCAAGAGGCTACAGTGAAGCTCACACCTGTGGGAGCCACGCAGGCCCTCCCTAGAGCCGTGGAGAGCCTCAGCTGTAGCCTTGATGTATCTTAAGAGTGCAATGATTCCAGTGAAAGGGAGCAAGCTGTGGACACAGGAGAAAGAGTATAGCACACGCCAAACAGAAAGCTACAGCCACCAACATTCAGGCTACTAGAGTGGGTGCCCCTGCTATCAGGCAGAGACATTTATGAGGACCCTGGACAGGGGCCTGGGAGCCACATCCTCAAAGTTACCTGTCTCATTTTGCTATACTCCTGAGCAACCCTGAGACCCTTCCATTTCCGTTGCTGTACTGCCAGAGGATTTCCTTTTTGGCAGAAACGGCCCTCATTCCCTGGATGGGGAAGGCTGCACTTGTGCCCTGTGGCAAGAGTGACATGCTGCCAGCTGCCAGCTGTGCCTTGTCTAGGACTCCAGCACGACTACGATGCAGGGTGGAGCTGATGGCCTGTTTATCTGCCCTGAGCACTGGAAAGGGACCTCATCCATCATGAGCACCTCAATGGTGACATTTATGGTTGACATGCATGGCCAGGTCTGCAATCTCCTAAAGGAAGTCTTCTAATCTTTATTTCCCACTGTAAATGGGCAAGATCTGTACCCCTGAATGCTGAGTCAACCACAAACAGGCAGGGGAGAGAAAGCTCTCTAGCAAGGGAGGACCTACCTTGAAAAGTCCCTCCTTTTCAGCCGGGCACAGTGGTGCACACCTTTAATCCCAGCGACTGAGGAGGTGGGGGCAGGAGGATCCCAAGTCCCATGCCAGAGGCAGCCTGTGTAACTTAGAGAGACCCTGTCTCAAAATACAAAGTTAAAAAATGGGCTTGGAGTACAGCTTTGTGGTAGAGTGCTTGCAAAAAAACATGCACGAGGCCCTGGGTCCAACTCCCTAGTATTGCAAAAATAAATAAATAAATAAATACAAAAGTAAATAAATAAGATAAAACTAATAAAGAAGAAAGTTCCCTCCTTTTCACAGGCTGCTTGCTTGTACAGTGCACAGGGTCCAGTTTTATCTCTGACAGGCTCATTGGCCACCTTTCAAGGCCTATCTGAACAGACAGCTTGAAGAATGCCTTATACTGCCCTTACACCGACTTCTTCCAATTTCCTGCCCTTTCTCAGCTAATCTTCAGCCTGTAATTTCCTAATGACTCTGCCTGCGTGTCTCTGCCCATTGCTAAAAGGTGCAGCCGGCCAAGATCCCCTGCGTGGGTTTGGAGGGGGGATTCTGCCAGCGCTCCTTCCCTAATGAAATAGTCTCAGGGTGAAGGGACAATTTGGGGAAAACAAAAGGAGGAGGGAGGGATCTAGCAAAAGGAGGAAATCCTGGGAGAGGAGTGGGGGGAGAGGAGGAACAAGGAGGAGTGAGGAATGGGGGAGGGGGTGACCTCAGGATGAACAGCCCAACTTTAATAGTCCTGGAAATAATTATAATAACACCAATAATACGAAAGAATGGTAATAATACAGATGGGCTAGAAAATTCATGTAATAGTACTGACAATGTAAAAAGATAGTTCACTACAGAAAAAGTTTCAACCTTAAACATAATTGGGATCCAAGGATATACAGAAAAATATTCCCACAAAAAGATAAGCAAATGGAAAAGAAGTCTTTGGTGGGGGGGTGCGACAGGGGGAGGAAGTGCACAAGAGGGTAAGGGGGAACTTATCTGTGTAATGTACAACAAAATGCATATATGGAAAGGTCACAATGAAATGCATGTCAGAGTGTATTACATTAAGTTGTACATTAAAAATTTCCAATAAGAAAAAAGACAAGAAATAGTCTCTGGGTCCCTCTGGGTGTCTGGTGTTTCTCTGGGGTGAGCATTCCTTTACCAAAAAGACAGTTTGGAATCTGGCTGCAGGAAAACCTGCAGGTCTAACCCCTCAGCGCACTAAGGCCTTCCTGGTCCTTCTGCACGCTCAGGAAGCGAGGCTGGACCACAGCCCAGCTCTATGGTTTTTCTAGATGGTGACCCACCTGGTGCGGGCTGGAAGGAGTCTAGCAAGCAGCACATACCTCGGCATGCAGACAGAGATCCCTCCCTGGTTTTCTCTCTATATCCACTTGACCTTTCCCATGGGTTGTGTCGCAGCCTCGGGGCTAAGTAAATGTTTGCCGAATACGCCCACTAATGTCATGCTATGAAACCGTGTAAGTGGCTTAATGTAGCACTGGGCTCGGACTCATTATTTCCAAGTTAATGAGGTTAAGAGCCTTAGGATGACATCTGCATCCTAATGACAGACTTTGGGACAGGCTGTTAAGACGTTACTACTTCCATTACTGCCATTTAATTGTGGAAAAGTCCTCTTGCCCTTTACCCATGGGTAAAAAGTGTCTTGGGTGGGAAGACACGTGACCAGATAGGTGAGTGTAAGACGGATCAAGGAAGCAAGTCAGCCGGACGTCTCAGCTCTACGCGGCTCCGTGATCCTGTCTGCTGGGACACTTGAAATGCTTCCTCACTCTCCTGCTCTCTGACCTGTCAGGGACCACTTAGTGTATCCATGCCTGCAGCTGTGCCCCTATGGTGTCTGATTCCACCAGATCTCAGAAGTGAAGCAGGGCGGGGCTGGTTAGTACTCAGATGCAAGACTGCCTGGGAACACCAGGTGCTGTAGGCTTAGGAGAAGGACTTGGCAACCCACTCCCCAAAAAACAATCAGCCAAGGAAAACCCTATGAATAGCAAAGAAGCACTGACAACAGTGTTTCACCTATTGTACATAGGGTCGCTATGAGTCAGACACCAACTCAACGGCACCTAACAGCAGCAAGTATCTCTCTCCACCCTCCACCCCTGCTTTACGCTTGGACCAATGCACCAGATACTCCAATGCACACATCAGATCTGCCAGACACGAGGCCTCTGTATCTTTGGTGGTTACCCCTCTGCTTTTTTCCTATTAAACACACTGGCTTGCATGAGATTAAAAAAAAAAATCAATTACGTTGCCAAAGTGCTTAAGACCTTCCATGACTTGACCTCCACCAAGTCCTTTAGGATGTGACTCTAGTTCACATTTTCCAATCCTTCACTACATTCATTCCAAAATCACAAGTTTTACAAGGGAATGAAAACTCAGGCTAGTCTCTGAACATATCTTGCTGTTTCCAACTCTACACACTACACATTGCTATTGCCACCAAGGAAGTACAATCATCCTACCCACCTACAAGTCCCTAAGCCACGCCAAGGTGCAGAGCGAGCTCATTTCCTCTGCGAGCATCCCGGGAGCGGCTGTCTCTATTCTTCACATTCATGAACCTTTGATTTGTCCCCGGCCCTGAAATTGATTATCTGGCATTGTGGGAGGCTTGCATGCTATTTGGTAAACAACAGCACAAGGAAACCAGCAGCATGACACATACAAGAACTCCTGTGTGCCAAGGAGGAAGCATAATACAAAAGACTGTGACTGAGTTCATTCTCACTCTAAAGAGGTCACTAGGGGCTGGGGTTTAGCTCAGTGGGTGGAGTGCTGCTCTGCATGCTCTTAGGCCCTGGGTTCAATCGCCAGCACTGTAAAAATGGAAAAAGGACCTAGCACTCTATCAATCCTGAAACACTCAGCCATTGAAAACCCTATGAATAGCAGAGAAGCACTAACAGTAGTGTTTCGCCTGTTGTAGACAGGGTCACTGTGAGTTGGACACTGACCCAATGGCATCTAACAACAACAACAACATAAGTATGACTTAGGGCTTTTGAGGTTCCATTGCTCAATAGGGTACCCACAGATGTCTGCTATAGATTTATAGGTTAAAAAAAGCATTGTTAGGATGCCTAGATTGGGACAGTGGAGGAGATTCCTACTCTCTCTAGTCTTAATGAAACGACCTAGGTCAGTTAACTTTAATTATAGTGCATCATCTGGCTCGGTTTGATTCTTAGGGAAGCACTGGTTTCTAGGCAGGCAGGTGGCAGCCTTTCCCCCCTGGATATGTTGGAATCCTTGTCTGATAAGACTCAGACCAGGTCCCAGGATGGGAGAAACCCTTTCCTTCCCATATCCTCCCCGCTCCCACATTTTCCTATCTTTTTACCATCTTTGATTTTATAAGCTCGCTCAAGCTTATAAAGGCCAGGCCCACGATCGTCTCCTCTCCGCCTTTGGAGGGGGAGTTTCCTGACCACTTCAAAGTCTAGGGCCACCCGTGTGGCTGTTGGTGCTTCTTACCCGAGCTCTCAGATCTGCTGAGAAGCCCCAGAGAATCTCTCCATGGAGAGAGGTGGATTGTGAAGATGACAAGGCATGTATCTCTGCCTTGCAGGATCCCAGAAGATTAAGGTGTAGCCTGGACACCTGTCTCCGTCACTGCTCTCAGGTTCTAAATCACCAGGAAAGAAAACACCCGTGTGATGCTACTAGAAACCGTGTCAGCAAATGTTAAGTACTCAGTTTGATGAGTTTAGACAATTGCCTTTCTCCCTGCAACCACCATCCAAGCAAGACAGAACATTTCAATCACAAAGAAAAGCCCCACTGTAACTTTCAAATCACCGAACAGGAAATACTTTCTGATTCCTTTGTTGTTATTGTTATTTTGTTGTTGTTGTTGTTTTGTTTTGTGGTATTGGTGGTTGAACCTATGGCCTTGCACTTGCATGCTCTGCGAGTGCTGGACCACTGAGCTGCACCTCCAGCCCTTGGTTTTTTTTTTTTTTTTTTTTTTTTGAGACAGGGTCTCACTAAGTTACGCAAACTGCCTCTGGTCTCGAACTTGCGATCCTCCTGCCTCCGCCTCCTGAGCCGCTGGGATTACAGGTGTGTGCCACTGCGCTCGGCATTATTGTTTTGTTTTGAGACACCATCTCACTACGTAGCCTAGGCTGGCCTGAACTCATGATTCTCCTGCCTCAGCCTCCCAAGTGCTGGGATTACAGGCGTGCACCACAATGCCCAGCTTGATTTCTGTTGCTCTACCTTTGCCTTTTCTGGGACTTAATATAATCATTAAGTATATAGCGGATCATGTATGATTTGTATTATTTAGCACAATCTATTTGAGGTTCATCCATGATCCTACAGGAATCAGGAGTTCATTCTTTTTTTACTACCGAGTAGGAGTGCCGTGTATGAATATAGCACAACTGATTTAGTCATTCTTTTGTTGATGGATACTGTGTTGTTTCTAGTTTGGGCTATGATGAATAAAGCCACTGTGAATATTATTTTTAAAAAAGAAATGAAAGAACAGTGTTAGAATAACACTTATTCAAAGGAGTCCTTGAAATGCACAAGGGACACAGGATAGGACAACAGCAAAGCCACTAGGAACAAGCCAAAGGGTCCACAAAGAACAAAGTGATATAGGAACTTCCTGGGTCAAAATTCCCACAGCACAGCACCCGGGCAGGATTGCGTTCAAAGCAGGGTGGTCCTGGGAATGCTGGAGACTTACTGCCTTTCATTCAGAGAGTCGCAGAAAACACAGAGGTGTAGACCCCTCCCCATCGCCTGTCCCCATAACTAGGGGACTATCAGAGCTAGGAAGGGCAGGGTTCTCAAACTACCAGCAAGGAAACAGTCAGGTCATATTTGTTGCTGTTGTTGTTTTGAGTCGGCTCGACTCACAGTGACCCTAGTCACAAAGGGACAAAACACTACCCAACACTGTGCCATGCACACAATCTTTTTATGTTTGAGCCCATTGTTGCAGCCACTGTGTTTCTTCTCATTTTGAGTCATGCCACATCAGCAAAAAGAAGTCCCCAGGGATTTACTCCATTTCCACCATTAAGGTCAACTCTACTTTGAGGAGGCTACTCTTCCCCAGTTTCTTGAATACCTTCCAGCCTAGGGAGCTCATTTTCTAGCGCTACATCTGACAGTGCTTCTCTGCTATACATGGGGTTTTCAATGTCTGCTTGTTTCAGGAGTCAGCTGCAAGTCATACTTTAAATGTTAAAAATCAAAGCAGCCAATCACCCAAGTGACATGCTTTGTTTTCTGATATCTGAAAGCACAAGGGAAGAACAAGTGGTTTTTCAGCCATTTTTTATCCCATTCGGTCTCTACTTTCACAGTCCACTGCTTTTCAAGAAACCCACTTCTTTCTGTTTGTTTAGATTAGTGGTTATTTACACCTCCAGGTCCTTACAGATAGGGGCCTGAGGACGCCCTCAGAGCAGAAGAAATGATAATGGGTGCCCTGAGACAGAAGGCAGGTCTGCCCCCTGGTGGCCGCATCTGAGATTGTCTCCTTACCGGCCATAAGATCCCCCAGTGGGCTGATTGGAAGTGGAGGGGCCACCTCAGGGCCCCCCACCCCCAAGCCCATCAGGAGGTAGGAGAGAGGTTCTGCTCAAGTTCCCCTCATCCTGATGGGGCTGGTGCTGCCCCCAGCACGCTCACAGTGGACTCCTTGACCACTGAGTCTCTAGAACCAGGTGCACTGTGGGCCCCCCGGGCTCATGTGAGCCTATGCTGCTACCTTCTTTTATTTTTCTAACCTTTTTTTGAAATTAACATGTAACAATTGCACGTGTTTATGGCATAGACTGTGAGACTTCAGCGTACACCATGTGCACTGATCAAACCAGGGTAACCGGCATTTCGCTCTCCTGATCATTTCTTTATGTTTACAGACTTCATGCTCCTCTCTCCTGGTTCTTCATAAAATATATAATAGGTTGTTATGAGCTACAGTCACTCAACTTATTGTGGTGCCAGATACTAGGACTTCTTTCTCCCATGTGTGTTTGGAACCCATCATCCAACCTCCCTTGCTCTACTCCCCCCCATACCCTTCCTGGAATCTGTAACCACAACTTTATTCTCTTCTTCTTTGAGACCAACTTTTTTTTTTCTCTT
Source organism: Pedetes capensis (assembly GCA_007922755.1). Classification (NCBI taxonomy): domain Eukaryota; kingdom Metazoa; phylum Chordata; class Mammalia; order Rodentia; family Pedetidae; genus Pedetes; species Pedetes capensis. The sequence continues at coordinate 126,767 of VMDO01002149.1, forward strand.
CCATATATGAGAGAGGCCATGGCGTGTTTGTCTTTCTGTGTCTAGCTTATTTCACTTAATAGGATGCTTTCTAGGTCCACCCATTTTACTTCAGATGATGGAACATTCCCGAGGACACACGACCCCCCTCAAGATCCTCTGGCCTGTCTGAGCTACTTCTGCAAGGGACACATGGTGAAGGGGCAGAGCGATGGGGCCTGGGGTTAAAGTGGAGCAGAGGGCAGAGCAGGAGCCAGGTCCACTGTCCAAGGAGACTTCAACTCCCTCTGCGCCCACAGAGCAAGGGGCTGCAGACAGGCAGAAGGCGTGATTTCACAGGGACAAGCGTGAGCTGGGAGGAAGAACTCACAGTGCTTTGGGGACGGCACAAAACTAGGGAGTGAGGTCCCTTCTGCATGGACCCGCAACATCATCAGCCTCGGAGGCCCTGGAGACAAGGCCTGGGCCAACCACATGCTCAGGGGGTGAGGGGGGCCACCTGGAGTGGAGCAGTGAAGAGGGACCCAGTACGTACCTTAGCCCAAACAAATGGTGGGTCAGCCAGGTGGGAGGCAGACTGCTTCAACAGGCCAAACACTGGAGCTGCAACCAGACACATTTCCAGGAACATGAGCTCACCTGGAGGAGGGGTGGGGAGCAGAGACCAGATGGGATCCCACGTCCTACCCTGGTGAGGACTGAATGGCTTCCCACGATGTCTCCCCCTCCAACAAGGAAGAGCAAGGCCAGCGATACAGGCGGGGCCGAAACCTCAGGCAACCTGCACACGACGCAGGGCACACCGCACGGTAGATACAACTCAGGGCACCCGTGCCCGTCCCTCATGCTGGGAACCCACGCCAGGTGCCCTGCCCAGGTACAAGAGCCTAGGCTCACCCTGTTACAACGTAGGGCATATGCTCCAAAATACAGGCTGAAAACACATGGATCCAGGACATACTTGAGCCAGGTGCGGTGGCGCATGCCTGTCATCCCAGCGACTCAGGAGGCAGAGGCAGGAGGATCGCAAGTTCGAGACCAGAGGCAGTCTGTGTAATTTTGGGAGACCCTGTTGCCAAAAAAAAAAAAAAAAAAAAAGGTAAATAAATGGGCTGGGGGTGCAGCTCAGTGGTCCAGCACTTGCAAAGTATCCAAGTGAGAAAGAGAGAGAGGGAGAGGGAGAGGGAGAGGAAGAGCACGTAAGGAAAGAAAAAAAGAAAGAAAGAAAGAAAGATGGATGCATGAGTGGGTGCAGTGCCACACGCCTGTCATCCCAGCCATTCAGCGGCTGAGGCAGGAGGATGGCGAGTTTAAGGCCAGAGGCAGCCTCTGAAACTTAGTGAGACTCTGAGTCAAAATTTTAAAAAATAGGAAGTGGTCTGGGAGTGCAGCCCCGCGGCAGAGCACTTGCAAAGTTTGCAAAGTATGCACCAGGAGACCCTGGGTTCAACCCCCACGTTCCGCCAAACAAAAACAAAAACAAAAACAGAAAAGAAGAGCTAGCACAGATCAAAACACCAAGCTGAGCCGGGCAAGGTGATGCACGCCTGTCATCCCAGTGGCTTGGGAGGCGGAGGCGGGAGGATCTCAAGTTCGAGACCAGAGGCAGTCTGCGTAATTTTGCGAGACCCTGTTTCAAAAAGTAAAAAAATAAAAAAAGTGCTGGGGGCGCAGCTCAGTGGCCCAGCCCTTGCAGAGCATGAAGGCGCGAGGCCCTGGGTTCAACCCCCAGTACCGCAAAATCAACAACAAAAACCCACCAAGCTGAGCACACACTGCCCGGCACAAAACCTAAGTACTCACCGGCAGGTACACAGGCGCCACCACGCACACAGGCGCAGGCGCAAAGAGCCGCGCGTGCCGTGGGAACGCCGTGCCGGGCGCACAGCGGACTCACGTAACAGCACTCACGACAACGGACGTGCTTTACGTCACCCAGCACGTGCGCCCCACGTCGGGCTGATAGCTCGCTCTGTGCGGCCCACTTGTGCAAGCCGGCGTACGAAGCCGGCTGGACTGCGCTAGGTCCGCGGTGGTGGACGCGCGGCGGGCGCCAAGCCTGGGGCATGCGGTGTCAGGAACGGCGCCTGCGCACACATTTGGACACACAGGACACGGGTTAAGGCATCGCAAGGCCAGGCACTCATGGTGAGCAGACCAGACCAGGTGCACGAAGCCAGGCACTACCCAGGGCACAGGATGCAGGGCACACGTGGCAGATGTGGGGTGGGCCCACTTGCCTAACAAAGATAGTTGGTACATGACGCTGGACAAACAAAGCCACACACACAATCCCCCGGAGACACAACGGCCAGCACACAAAGCGGGACACGCACAGTTGCGCCCACAGCCGCAGGCGCACAGCGCAGGATGTTCAGAAGAACCCATGCTGGACACAGGCCCCAGAACGAATTTGAGCAACTGACGTGAGTAGAGGAATCCTTGACTGAGTTCATGTTCCTTTGTACCCAATGACCAGCAGAGGGCAGTGGTCCCTCAGCCTGGTTACCCCATGAAGAGATGTGGCAGATGTGTGGCCCAGCCACTGAGGCGCAACCTTTTGAGTACCATGGAGACACATAGATCAAAAACATGTGTATGAATTTGACAGAAAATCAAGAAAGTAGTAGGAAAAGGTGTTCTACAAACTCATGCATTCCAATTACTGTGCTAATCATGTTCTTGTTTGGCTCATTGTAATGAAGGGTTTCTGGAAATACACTGCTCATTATCATATATTTTGATTTGAAATTGGTAGTCAAAGGGTTAAGGGGCATTGGCGATTACTACCTAGTTAAACCCAGCTGGCTGTAATTATGAGAGAGTATTTCATCAGTCTCCTGTAGGTCGACCTTTGAGCCATTTGGTGACTTTTACTATAACAAATAGTTCTTCGGTGTGAAGCGTAAATGCACTTCATGTCATCTTTTTGGCCACCTTATTTTTTGCATGGTCATCTAGATTACTAGGTCTAAAGGCAAAGGCGCATGGAATTTTTGTAGACTGACATTATCTCCACGGGACTATATCGTTTTGCATTTCCCCCAGCAAGGTCCGAAAGTGCCTGATAAAGTGGCTAAGCGGGGTGAATGAGAAGAATCATTAGGCGCACAAGGTCTTCTCTGAAAGCCCAGAAAGCGGGAAGCTTCCCTCCTTTCTCCCCCACCTTTCCCACCTTTCAGAATCCCTCTGAAAATTCCCACCTCTTTCTCTGTAGAGAACTTTCAGACTTGCATTTTAAATTTTCAGCCATTAGATGGCGGCAGAGAGTTAGCTATAGAAATGACTGCCGGTCTGCCCTGGAGGGCATTTCTGCTTTTTTTTGAAAGATCTAGGGATTTAGCCAATGAAAAGCTCCAGAATCTGGCAAGCGCAGCAGTGAACATCTTAAGCAGCTCTGAGTGATTTTTAATACCATTCCTGGTGCTTGATAGACACATCAGTAACTTGCAGGTTCATACACAGAGGATGGTGATTATTTGCCCTTCTGGCCCAAGAGACCTTACTCCCGGCACCCTTGTAAGCGAGAACCAGTGGTTGGTAAATGTTTACCAAGTGCACAGACCAATGGGTTGAGACTGTTGAGCACATCTCTGCTTCCGTGACTGCCCTGGAGCTGCTCTTCAGCACCAATATCAGGTGTCCCAGGCTTGCTGTGCCCCAAGTATCCCGCGGCCCCTCTCTCCCGGCCATCGCAAGCCCTGGCATTTCCACCACAGGCCTCCACGAGGACCTGGGCAGCCTCCTCAGGTGACCCTAGCGGCTCTTCTGCAGAGCAAGAAAGCCAGACTTCTGGCAAACGGAAGCCCCGTGGAAGAACCTGGAATTCAGTAGACTCTTCAGGAACCCTGGCCGTTAGCTTGCCAACAGGGACCTCCCTCCATGAAGGTCCAGGACACACCTTCTCGTGGGACAGGCTTCGGTCTGCACAGCCTTCCCAAGTCTCCCAGGGGGGAGACTCCCAACCTCACCTGGTTTCCCAGACCAAAGGGTTTCAGTAGCCCATCCAGCCACTCTGTCCCAGCCAGTAGCCCCTCCTCCAAACCAGGGATCTCAGCCTTTTGAGGATTACTCACTGTGAAGGGGACTGGCCTAAAAATCTTCCAGGAGGGTGTTACAGATGTCAGGCTGTAAGAATTGCCTGGTGGTTTGGGGTCCAGCCTCTGCCACCTGACAACAACAACAACAACAGCAACAGCTTTGCCACCACTGCTGCAAAGTATGTACAGTAATCCGTCCTTACCTTTAGGGGTACATTCCAAGACCCCCAGTGAATGCCTGAGCCTCAGATAGGATCAAATCTTATTAATACTATGTTTTTTCCTATATATACATGCTACGATGAAATTTAATTTATAAATTCATAAGATATTAAAATAGAACAATTAGAACAATTGTTGTTGTTGTTAAGTGCCGTCGAGTCGGTATCCGACTCATAGCGACCCTCATAGGGTTTTCAATGGCTGTTTCGGGATTGCCTTGGGAGTGGATTGCCAGGTCCTTCTCCCATTTTTGCGGTGCTGGGAATTGAACTCGGGACCTCAGAGACTGCAGCGCAGTGCTCTACCAACTGAGCTAAATCCTAGCCCGTTTAATTAGAACAATATGCCATGATAAAATTATGTGAATGTGGTCTCTCTTGAAAAAACAAGACAAATAATATGTTCAGACCATGGTTAATCAAGGAAAGCGAAGCTGTGGACTACTGTACACAGTGCTTGGGGGGAGGCACTTGCTAAGGTCAGGTCCCCCACTCTGTGTGTGGTAGGTGTCCTGAGCCAGCACGCTGAGCAGGGAGACCTTAGTCTGAGAGACTCAGTTTCCCCCCATGTGAAATGAAAAGGCAGTTTCCCAAATGAGAGAAAAATACTGGCCCATTGCAGGAGCTCTGCAAAAAGTGCTTAGCTTTCCTCTCTGCCAGGCTGGGATTTAGCTCAGTCAGTAGAGCACCGCTCTGTAGTCTCTGAGGTCCTGAGTTTGATTCCTAGCACTGCAAAAATGGGAGAAGGATATGGCAATCCACTCCCAAGGCCATCCCACAACAATCAGCCATTGAAAACCCTATGAGATCGCTATGAGTTGGATATGACCCGAGGGCACCTAGCAACAACAACAACGTCCTGTCTGCCATTCCCTAGGAGATGGGGCCCAGACAAGACACACTCCAGAACAGAGCCGTTCTGGGGAGCATTTGGCTCCCTGGTTCACTGCTCTGGTGAGCGCTTAAGTGACCTGTTCTTTCTTTCTGGTGGACTGAGAAAGCAGCAGGCAAGGCTACAGCCAGCCCCTTCCTTCTTTCGGTGCAGGGGGCATCTGGGAGGGCTAGGAAAAACACAGAGATCCATTTCTGGCTTTGACCAAGGAACAATGCCACACTTCCCTTCCAAAGGGGAAACTAGACGAAATAAGTCAATGGCTTCAGACTTTGAGCTGCGAGCAGGACAGGAGTGTGATCCCTGAGCACAAGCAAATAGAAAAGATGATCAATATCCTCTGGGCCATGGTGTGGGAAAGCGGTCCCATGAAGAATATGGGGTGGCTGAGCCGGGCGTGGTGGCACATGCCTGTAATACCAGCAGCTCAAGAGGTGGAGGCAGGAGGATCGCAAGTTCAAGACCAGAGGCAGTCTGTGTAATTTAGCGAGACCCTGTCTCAAAAAGTAAAAATATGGGCTGGGGGTGCAGCTCAGTGGTCCAGCACTTGCAAAGCATGCAAGCACGAGGCCCTGGGTTCAGCCCCCAGTACTGCAAAAAAAAAAAAACATGGGGTGGCCCACATGGAAGAGAAAATTCTAACATCTGCGCCATTGTTGTGTAGGTGTTGCTAGAGTTTGGATGTTCATGTCCCTCTAAAATTCATTTTGAAACTTAATTTCCAATGCCATATTATGAAGAGTGTGGCCTTTAGCAGGTGATCAGGATACGATGCATTATAAAAAGGCTGGAGCGAACGTGTCCTTTATGACTTTTCACCTTCTCCCTTGTGAGGCCACATGTTTGTCCCTAGGTCAATGGTGGATTGAGTTTTCAGAGTGGGTTGCTGGGTCCTTCTCCCAAGCCTACAGCACCTGGTGTTCCCAGGTGGTCTCCCATCCAAGGACTAACCAGGCCCAACCCTGCTTAGCTTCCGAGATCTGACGGGATTGGATGCCACAGTGCTTCTCCCTCAATTTTGCTTTGAACCAAAAATTGCTCTAGAAGATAAAGTCTAGTTAAAAAAAAAAAAAAAAAAAAAAGTGCGTTTTCCAGACAACAGCCACACATCACACATGAGAAGCTATGCTGAATAACCTAGTCAGGATACCACATCTGGTCCAGCTGCAGTTGGAGCCACCACTGTGCTTTAAGTCCGTAATCAACCAGCTTAAGTTGGTTATTTCCTCTCTTCAATGTGTGCAGCACCATTAACAACCAACCAATTTCACTGTCCAAATAGTTACCATTTCTGCATATGTCCTGTTGTTGTTAGATGCCGTTGAGTTGGGTCTGACTCATAGTGACCTTATGTACAACAGAATGAAACACTCCCCAACTCTGTACCTGGGCATGTGATCTTTTTTATGTTTAAGCTTATTGTTGTAGCCACTGTGTCAATCCATGCAGTTGAGGATCTTCTTCTTTTTTTTTTTTTTCCGTTTTTTTGACCCGCCACTCTCCCAAACATATTGTCCTTCTCCAGGGATTTGCCCCTCCTGACAACATGTCCAAAATACAGAAGATGTGGTCTAACCATCCTTGCTTCCAGAGAGCACTCTGGTCACACTTCCAGGACAGATCTGTTCATTCTTTTGGCAGTCCATGGTATAGTCAATATTCTTCTCCAGTACCATAACTCAAAAGCATCAATTCTTCTCCTGTCCCCCTTATTTACTGGACAGTGAGCTTATGATGTGACTGAAAGTACCATGGCATGAGTCAGGTGCACCTTTGTCTTCAATGTGATAACTTTACTTCTCAACACTTTAAAGAAGCCTTTTGCAACATCATTTCCCAGTGCAATTGGTCTTTTGATTCCTTGACTACTGCTTCCATGGGTGTTGATTGTAGAACTAAATAAAGTAAAATCTTGGACAACCTCAGTTTTTTCTCTCTTTGTCATACTGACCCAGTTGTAAGGATGTTTGTTTTGTTGATGTTGAGGCGCAATCCATACTGAAGGCCGTGTTCTTTGATCTTCATCGGTAAATGTTTCAAACGCTCTTCACTTTCAGCAAGCAGACTGTGCGAGCCATTGCATCCTTTTCCAGGTGTATCTTCTCCCAATTCATCTCGGGAGCGCTCTGGTTATACACACATCGTCCACCACCAGCGATGGGATCCAAGTCACAACCCTAGCCTTCGAATCTGGTTCCCAGGATCATTTCTGTACCAACTGTGACAGGCCAGGTTCTCTGGGAACAGACCATGGGGCAGGGCCTGTAAAAGTGCTTCGAGGAGGAAAAGCCAGCAGGAAAAAGCAGAGAGGGGAAGACAGGGAAGGGGAAGAGGCTGACCCTACAGGGTGACCTCACTCTAGCCAGGCCCCTAAATCTCCTGCCCAGATAGACCTCGACTTGTGTACTTCAGAGTTCACCTTTGCATCACTAAGTGTTAACCACAACCTGCCACCCTTGATTGTTGGTCACCCTTGAGATCTGATTAGGGCCTTTTGAGCTCCCTGACTTGTGCTCAGCAAGAATCCTTTTAGTTTAGTTTACCCAGAATCCCCTTGCCACTGCTGTTTCATCTTATTGATTTTCTATCCACTGATCCTTACTTCCTCCCTGGCTGTAAATTCCTGCTTTTCCTGTTGTATTCTTAGCTGACCCCCATCTCTCTCCCCTATTACAAAAATCCCCATAACTGCCTGGGATCGTTGCTCAGTGGACAGGAGCTTCCCTAGCAGGCGTAAGGACCTGGATTTGATCCCCAGCCTTACAAAAATAAATCATAAATAAATAAATCTGTACAGCCACGTGACAGACTCCCTGGTGTAGAGTCTGAGGGCTAGTTACACCCCAGAGTCACACCACATAAAACACAAGCTTGCTGAGCTGAGGCCTGCCAACATCTTCTCAGTAGAGAGGCAGAGTGGGCACAGTAGCATGTGAAGAAACTGTCTTGTGTCTGCTGTCAGAAGCAAAAGTGACCCTGAGGAAAAGTCCAGTAGGGACCACAGCTTTGTAAGGAATATGGGTCAAGTGGCAACCGGGCTGGCCTCCGCCACACCACCGGAAGCGTGCAAAGTCCACAGCTCCTCTGGTGAACACCTTCATTTCCATCTGATCTGAACTGCCGGAAGGCAGGCATTCAGGGGTGTACGTGGTCCCCAGCTAGCAGAAGGGTCTGCCAGGCTTAGCTGTCTCCTAACACCCCTGATTATGAGAAGCTGGTCTTGAGGGGAGGCTCCAGGTGCATTGCTTTGGCTGAATGTGAGCTAACAAATTGAAGTATTACTGGACAATTTTCAGAGAAGTGTCTATTCCTGCAATCGTCCACACTCATAGATAATGCTGTCACTTTGTTCCCAAACATTTTCATGTAGGAGTCACTTCCAACTTCTGTGGTTTTGGTTTTCACTTTTTAAAATTGTTTTTCTTATAAATCTGTTAAGTGCCTGCTGCGTATCAGGAGCTGGGATGACTTCCTGACTTACTTAATCCCCACAAAGCCTAAGAGGAGGTGTTATTACAGTCTGCTGGAGGGAAAGCAGGTCAGGGGCTTACTGGAGATGGCTCAGAGGGACCGTAGGCAGAATGAGGTCAGCTGTCGCTTAACCTCCACCTCCCCTGACCCCACTGCCCTCTTGCACACTTGGGTCGTTGCTTATGATTTGCCCTTGGCCTCCATCCTGTCTTCAATCTCAGCTCTGCCTATGCTGGAAACCCACCTGATGTCCTCCATCTCGGGGGAACCTTCCAGAGGCATCTCCGGTCTTTTGAAAGCACACAGTGGGAGCTGCAGAAGATAAGGTGCTCAGTCTCCCTTGCTGGTTACTGTCAATCAAGGGTGAAGCCTTGGGGCTTTTCCCTTTCCTGTTTTCCACAATGTGGGGCATGCTGATCCTGCGATTCAGAATCTTTACGTATGATATGGAGGCAAGTGCTGTTGCAAGATTTTATTTTGGGGGTGCTGAGGATACTTGCAAGCTACCAGATACCTTTGATAACCTTGTTGTTGTTGTTAGGTGCCGTCGGTATCCGACTCCTAGCGACCCTCATAGGGTTTTCAATGGCTGACTGTTTCGGGATTGCCTTGGGAGTGGATTGCCAGATCCTTCTCCCATTGTTGTGGTGCTGGGAATTGAACTCGGGACCTCAGAGACTGCAGCGCAGCACTCTACCAACTGAGCCAAATCCTAGCCCTTGATAACCTAGGTTGTGTCATTATTAAAAGTAAAAAAAAGAAAAAAAATTAGTAGCTCCATGTCCAAAGTGCTTTGATATGCATATTTCTGTCTCTTTATGAAGCCATCTGCTTGCATAATATTGTAATTCTATTGTATAGATACCCACCGGCAGCCCTCCACTGGAATCAGACTTCAAAAAAGATCCAAAGAGAGGACTGCAGAGCTGCCTCATGTATTCCTCACAGTTGCTCTTGGGGGACCCTTACTATCTGCAGGGAGGTGCTCAAGGAGGACCCATGAGCTGCTTGCTGTCAGGGAGCTGCCCTGGCCAGGGGTGCGCAGCGTGGCTCTGGTCCACTGGCCTGCTGGGGGCGCTGGGTCCTGAGCCTCTTCCTCCCTCCAAATCTTTTCTCCTCCTGACGCCGCACCCCCCTCTCTGGGTTACTGTGACAGAAGCAGTCGCCCTGGAAATTCCTCTCCAGAAGTTGCTATAGAAACTCTGGGTGGCGCGGAGGATGGGGTGTGAATCCTGCGGGCTGATGCGCAGGCCGTGCGCAGCGAGTCAGGTCCCCCGCACTTCTCGCCCTGAGTGTGCGTCCCCAGGCACAGGGGAGGAAGTCACCCTTTGACTTTCCTGCTTAACTCCAGCCTCTAGGGGAGAAGAGAAGTATAGCCACGTGATCCTGGGAGAGGGGACAGAGGACCACAGTGGCCATCGGTTGCCCAGGGTGGCTGAGATTGTCCTAGATGATGGCGTGCCAATACCACTTTGCTCTCCCTTTGCAGGATGCGGGTCAGGGGACCTCCATGGCCAGGTGACTTTAGGGACAACTTAGCCCTGCAGTTTGGAGGTGGGCCAGGGGCAGGTGCCCAATCCGAGGGCGCCCCCTGGTGAGCAGAGGCCTCGCAGCCAGCTGGAGCTGGGACGCTTAATCCCACATGTTGACAAGTGACTGGGTTGTCACAGGGTGGCTTGTGAAACTCTCTCTCTGTTCACACAGTTCTTAAAATAAATCTTGTTGAAGGGAGGGCTTCACAGGGGAGAAGTGACAGATATATCCTGTTCTACATAAGATGACTAATACCAGCAAAGGCTCACAGGCAAACTGGAGAAGCGGCAGAGACACAGCCTGGGAGACTTCAGGTCTCTTGGCCCATAGGAGGCTGGGAGCAAGAGGAGCACGGCATCTTTGCCAGGAAGAGGAGCCCCACTTAACTGAACACTCTGGAGGACCTATGATGTGTGCGGCTTCATGGGGAGTAGAGCGGGTAGGGCAAGCCTAGAGATACAAGTTAGAGTTCAGTCTTCTGCCGGCTTTATAGTGCATTTAGAAGGTTAAGACACAGGCAAATATAATACTGGGAAGAATAGGGTTTTTTAAATTTGTTTGTTCGTTTGTTTTAAGAGACCTATAAACTATGATGGGAGAAGGATGTGCCAATCCACTCCCAAGGCAATCCTGGAAAGCAATCAGCCATTGAAAATTCTATGAGGCTCCCTATGAGTTGGGCGTGACTTGACAGTACCTAACAACAACAACATAAACTTTGAACCTGCATCTGTACCACTGTGCTATCAAATCCTGTCAGATCTCGGAAGCTAAGCAGGGTTGGGCCTGGTTTGTACTTGGATGAGAGACCGCCTGGGAACACCAGGTGCTGTAGGCTTGGGAGAAGGACCCAGCAACCCACTCCCAAAAATCAACCAGCCATTGAAAACCCTCTGACTAGCAGAGAATCACTGACAATAATGTTTTGCCTGTTGTGCACAGGGTTGCTATGAGTTAGACACCAACTTGACGGCATCTAACAACAACAAACTTTGGGCTCCTGCAGAATGAAGCACTGAGTTCTCTAGTCTGTGGGTATAAGAGGAGGTTAAGTCTGAAAGGGCTTTGCTGGAGTTCGTAGGGTTCTGAGATCGACCACAACAAATTGCTGGCATATTTAGAAGTATCCAGGCTTCTCCAGAAGGCAAATATGAATAAAGATTTTTTTTAAAGAAAGTCTGTTCAAATAGCATTTAAAATGTTGAATATTAGAGTTAAAAGAGATATTTGAAAAGGATTTACTGTGGAAGATTATGTAGCTACAGTTTCAAAGAAGATATTTATTGATGTCAAGGAATATAGCAGACAAGATTGGAGAACATCCTGGTCATCCCCCTGCTGTGGTCTGAATTGAGCCCCCAAGTTTGTGTGCTGAAAACTTAGTGTCCAATGCAACAGTGTTGGAAGTGAGGAGGTGGTTAGGTCGAGATTAGTGCTGCTATAAAGAGCAGAATGGGTTTGGCCTCCTTTGCTCTCCTACAATGAGAAGATATGGCCTCCTTCCCCGCTGGAGGATGTGGCATCCAAGGTGGCATCTGGGAAGCAGAGACCAGCCCGTCACCACAAACCCATGTCTTGACCTTGAACTTGGCAACCACCCTGTGAGAAACACATTGAAGTTCCTTATAAATTATGCAGTTTTAAGTATTCTATTATAGCAGAACAAAACAGACTAAGACATCTTCCATCTCTAACTGAATGTGGTGTTCAAAGGAGGAATGAGTATTTTTAAGCAAGCTGGACTATCTCTAGCTACATACTATGGAGGAGACCAACCTGGAGAATTAGGGTAGACAAGTCTATAAGTACATTAAAAGTTTCCTAGGAGGATGTTGTGCCATCAAGTCGGTGTCCGACTCATAGCACTCCTATGTACAACAGGCAAAACACAATTGTCAGTGCTTCTCTGCTATTCATAGGGTTTTCAATGGCGGATTGATTTTGGGAGTAGGTTGCCTGGTCCATCTCCCAAGCCTACAGCACCTGGTTTTCCCAGGCAGTCTCCATCCAAGGACTAACCAGGCCCTACCCTGCTTAGCTTCTGAGATCTGATGGGATCAGATGCCACAGTGGTAAGGCTGCAGGCCTAGAGACAGCAGAATAAGAGGAATACAATAAAAATCTAGAGTTGTTGCAATATGCATATAATGTGAAATTTCTAGTTTTCAACAACAGCAACAAAATAAGACAAAAAATTGATCAAAACAAACTTTTTAATGTGATTGAGTTACTGGACTTATCAAAGACATCAAGGTAGCTACTACAAATATATGCACAGGAGTGAAGGACACTGTCCTTAAAGGTTAAAAGGAAAGTATAATGACCATGACATATCAAATAGGAAATATCAATAAAGATGTAGACCAATATTTTTAATGACCAAATGGAAATTCTGGGGTTAAAAAGTATAGTCATTAAAATGAAAAATACATTAGAAGGATTCAACAGCAGATTTGAGTTAGCGGAAGAAATAATACATAAACCTAGATCAATATATATCACCCAGTCTGAATAACAGATTTTTTAAAAAAGATTAAACAGAGCCCCCAGAGAAGGAGAAAAAAATGGGCAAAAAATATTTGAAGAAACACTGGCAGTAAACATCTCAAATTAGATTTAAACAATTAATTACACAAAGTTGAACTAAAATAAATTCAAAGAAATTCACACCTTGAAAATTATAATCAAACTGTTGAAAGAGAAATTCTTGAAAGCAGCAAGAGAAAAATGACTCATCAAGTACAAGGAAACACACAAAAAAATTAACATTTTATTCTGATGAGAATTTTCATCAGAAACAATGAGAAGTAGAAAGCAAATTACTGAAAGAAAAAAATCAAGTATTCCACATTCAAGAAAACTATCCTTCAAACAATGTTTCTTTGCTATTCATAGGGTTTTCTCTTTTTTCCTTTTTTTTTTTTTTTTCCGGTACTGAGGGTTGAACCCAGGGCCTTGTGCTTGCATGCTTTTCGAGTGCTGTACCACTGAGCTGCACCCTCGGTCCATTTTTTTTACTTTTTGAGACAGGGTCTCACTAAATTATGCAGACTGCCCCTGGTCTCGAGCTTGTCATTCTTTTCTTCTACATCCTCCTGCCTCTGCCTCCCCAGTCGCTGGGATTACAGGCGTGCGCCACCGTGCCTGCCTATCAAAGAGTTTTCAATGGCAAATTGTTTTAGGAGTGGGCTACCATTTCCTTCTCCCTTGTCTGTTTTAGTCTAGAAGCTCAGCTGAAACCTGTCCACCATGGATGACCATGCTAGTATCTATAATGCCAATGGCATAACTTTCAGCATTAGGGCAACACACAAGATCAATAATACAGAATGTTTATGATGACTGAATGAGAAACAAAGGAAGAGGCCAGATAGCAAAATCCTGAGTGCAAGAAAGACATCCCTGACTTAACCTATGTACAACCAAGAGACATGAAAGCAAGAACACAAGAAGATATGCCCTATGGCACACGGTAAACACAGCCTGATCCCTAACCATGAAACTTCGCACAGAGGCCTAATTTGTCTCTGTTCCTTCTCCCCAGTCCACCATGTTTCAGCACTAGTCAGCTTTCTGTGACTGTGACAAAATGCCTGAATGTTTTATTTTGCCTTCTGGATTCAGAGGTCGTCTTGGTTCTATAGCTTTAGTCCTGCAATGGGACAGTACAACCTATCAGAAGTGCCTCGTGGTGGAGTCCTTCACCTCATGGTGGCCAGGAAACAAAAAGAGAGGCAGGGAGAGGCTAGAGTTCCAATATCCCCTTCAAGGACATGTCCCCAGAAGCCTGCCTGCCTTCCATGAGGCCCCACCTCTTGAAGGGTCCACTGCATCCCAATAGCAGCATGTGCTGGGGACCAAGCTTTTAACACATGGCTATTTGGGTGACATTCCAGATTCAAACCATAAAACTAGCTTTCAGTTTTAAAAACAATATGGCCTACTACACAGTGAAGCACAGCTTGAAGAACAAACATCCGAACCAGACTCAAATACAGCAGAGATGTTGGAATTATCGGACCAGGAATTTAAAACACTCTGATTAACATGCTTTGGTTCTAAAGGAAAAAGTGGACAGCAGGCAGGGACAGATGGATGAAATCACAGAGATGGGGCTCTAAGAATCACAAAGAGATGCTCGAGATCAAAAATACTGTAACAGAGATGGGGCATGTCTTCACTGGGTGCATCGATAGACTGGACGTGGGAGGAGGAGAGAATCAGTGAACTTAGGAAATCCCAAAGAAACTTGGAGAACTGAAATGCAAAGAGAGAAAGAACAGAAAAGTTAGAACAAAATGTCCAGGAACTCTTTTACAATTACAAGAAGTGTTGTTGTTGTTGTTGTTGTTGGGTGCCATCAAGTCGGGTCCTAGTCATAGCAACCCTGTGTACGACAGGACAAAATACTCGCTGAAACTGTGCCATGCCTGGCACTATGTCAGTGTTTCTCTGCTATTCATAGGGCTTTCAGTGGAAGCTATTTTGACGAAAAAAGAAGGAATGATAAACAGAGATGATATCTAATTTAAGGTGATAAAATAATTTAAGGTGATAACATATTAGATACCATTAGCAAGCCACTAGAAAAGGAGATAATTGATTGGGAGTTAAAGGATTCTAAGGTGTTTTTGTTGTCCCATACAAGGATAAAGTTAATAGTTAATTCCATAGTTCATTATTTTAAATATTCATTTTTAAGACTTCTAAAGTATTCATTGTGGGCTGGGATTTGGCTCAGTTGGTAGAGTGCTGCGCTGCAGTCTCTGAGGTCCCGAGTTCAATTCCCAGCACCGCAAAAATGGGAGAAGGGCCTGGCAATCCACTCCCAAGGCAATCCCGAAACAGTCAGCCATTGAAAACCCTGTGAGGGTCGCTATGAGTCGGATACCGACTCGACAGCACCTAACAACAACAACAACAAAGTATTCAGTATGTGTCTGTCAGCTTGTCATGCAGTAGGTACTTGCATGTTGCTGTGATGCTGAAAGCTATGCCACTGGTATCTCAGATACCAGCAGGGCCACCCATGGTGGACAGGTTTCAGTTGAACTTCCAGACTAAGATAGACTAGGAAGAAGGACCTGGCAGCCCACTCCCAAAACAATTAGCCATTGAAAACCCTGTAACTAATAGAGAAGCATTGCCAAATATAGTGCCAGAAAATGAGTCCCCCAGGCTAGAAGACATTTAAGAAATAATTGGGGAAGAGTTGCCTCCTCAAAGTAGAGTTGACCTTAATGAGGGAATGCAGCAAATCCCCTGGGTCCTCCTCTTGCTGATGTGGCATGACTCAAAATGAGAAGAAACACAGTGACTGCAACAATAGCCTCAAACATAAAAAAAGATGTTGTGTACGGCACGGCATTGGGTAATGCTTCACTCTGTTGTACATAGTGTCACTGTGAGTTGGATCTGACTTGATGGCACCTACCACCACCAACGACAACAACGATACTTAGCACAAAACAGAAGCAGATTCGAGTGAATGAAAAATTGAAATGGAGGAAATCTCAGTTAATCTAAAAGATGGCAAGAAAGGGGGAAGAAGAAGAATGGAGAGGAAAAGAAACCTACAAAATAAGATGGTAGAAATGAGTCCAGTATAACAATTTAAATCATTATAAGCACACAGACATTTCCATTTAAGAAAACAAAGATTTTGAGACTCAAGAAGAAAAACCCAAAAATATTCATTAGTGAAGGATGGGAGAGAGAGTCTAGGTAAGAAACAAAGTGTTAATATTGAACAAATTAGACTTCAAGTTGAAAGAAGAAATAAAAAATGTTTCATATTGATAAAAGGCTTGATTCGTGAAAGAGATTTAACATTTCTAAACTTAAAATCCCCCTCATAGCACAGTTTTGGAATATTTAGCACAAAAAATAAGGATGTAGAAGAAAAAGAATGGCAAGCCAGCCATCAAAATGAAATATTTTGATATGCCTCTGTCATAAAATGATGGAACTAGTCAACAGAAAAATAGGAAAGATATAAAAGGAATAAAATAACACAATTAACAAGCTTGATAAAACACAGTCATAAGAAAGAACATCCAATCACTGTCTTTTAAGCTTTCATGGAGCACATATCAATCCACAAAAGCAGTCCTTCCAAGCTTCAGAGAATTGTTAAAATGGATAATATATGCTCTTTCCTCGGTTCAGTTAAGTTGTTGTTGTTGTTAGGTGCTTGTGGAGTTGGTATCTGACTCATAGCGACCTTGTATACAACAGGCAAAACACTATTTTCAGTGCTTCTCTGCTATTCATAGGGTTTTCAATGGCGGATTGATTTTTGGGAATGGGTTGCCGGGTCCTTCTCCCAAGTTGTGGTTAGGTGCCTTCAGACTGAGTCCGGCTCATAGTGACCCTATGTACAACAAAACAAGACACTCCCCGACACTGTGCCATGCCCAGCACTACATCAGCGCTTCTCTGCTATTCATAGGGTTTTCCATGGTTGATTGTTTGGGGATGGCTTTGGGAGTGGATTGCCACGTCCTTCTCCCGTTTTTGCCCTGGGATGGAACCCAGGGCCTCATAGAGCACAGAGCAGTGCTGTACCAACTGAGCTAAACCTTAGTCTCACCTAGGTTAGAAAATGAAAAATGAAAAACAAACAGGAGGAGGAAAAGATGCTAACATATCTCCTAATGTAAGACAGACGGCACAATCCTGTAATTTGATATGTAGCAAAGGTGCTGTATAAAAAGTATGAGGTGCATGTGTGCACAGAAGCCACACGGAGTAGGGCAGCACTTTAGGGTCCAGTAACGCTGGGGACCCGTCGCCCTCTTGGAGGTTAGATGAGCGTAGAAAAGAATGATTGTCAGAGCCAGGGAAAGAGGTGTGTGTGCACACGGGTTTACTAACTGAGCCACCAAACAACACTTACACAGGGAAAGGAAAAGGGAATCGGCTCCACCCTCATTAGCCTCCTTCCATTTGATCTCGCTCCACAACTGCCAGGAGCCACGCCCAACCAGAGCCAGTGGGCCCTGCAGCCTTTGATGTCCAGGAGTGCCCAGGGCAGGGCTGAGGACACAGAGTGACAGAAGCTTGCAGCTTGCAAATTTGCCTCTTTTGACTTTTGGCTCCTAACTCCTAGTAACCCATTACTGATTTGTGTGTACTTTATAGATAATGAATTCAGAAGGAATACCTGGGCACAGTGGTACAAGCCTGTAACGCCTGCACTTGGAGGGGCAGATGCAGGAGGATTGCAAATTCAAGGCCAGAGGCAGCCTTGGTAACTTATTGAGACCGTGTCTCAAAATAAGAATATTAAAAAACAAAAAATGGTCTAGGAATGCAGCCCAGTGGTAGAACAGTTGTAAAGTATGTGCAAGGCAAGGCCCTGCATTCAACCTTTAAGTACTAATAAATAAACAAACAAACAATAAGGAATGCTAGAACTAGAATATTAAGCTTTCCAAACCCCTAATGAAGTAATGGATGCAGTAATGGTCATCATTGACAGTTAAAACTATTAGTTGATGAGAAATTTTCTTATGGATGGGCCATTCAGATTATACACAAACCCACAGATAAAGGTTAACATTTAAAAAAGAGATTCAGACAATAGAGTCCTCCCATATGTAATAGAAAGTGCACACGCTATAACATTCTTGTCAAGAACATTGAACCTGGCCAGGCATGGTGGTACACTCCTGTAATGCATGGACTCGGGAGGCAGAGGCAGGAGGATCGCAAGTTTAAGACAAGAGGCAGTCTGCGTAATTTAGCAAGACCTTGTCTCAAAAAGTAAAAAAAATGGGCTGAGGGTGCAGCTCAGTGGTCCAGCACTTGCAAAGCATGCAAGCACAAGGACCTGGGTTCAAACCCCAATACCACACACACATACACACACAAAAGACAGACAGACTATATTTTAGCCAGGCACAGTGGCACATACCTGTAATCCCAGCAACTTGGGAGGCAGAAACAGGAGGATCACAAAGTCAGAAGCAAACCGTGTAACTTAATGAGACCCCGTCTCAGTTTTAAAAAATGTTTAAAGGGGCTGGGGGTGCAGCTCAGTGGAAAACCACTTGCAAAGCATACATGAGGACCCTGATTCAGCCCCCTAGTACTGAAAAACACTACATTTTACTTCTAGGTTTTTAGGAAATATAAGGGATGGGGGAATATGGGCTGCAACCAGCAAAATGCAGGATGTGGAAATTCTATAGGACAAAAAACAGTTTCATCAACAGATATCAGGCAAAATATAAAAAAGACAGGAAAACCTAGGGGTGGATTTGAGACAAGTGAAGTCTGTAGGTGGTCATCGTAGGTGTAAACACAAGACGGAGAGGAGCGAGGGTCTATGAAACGGTGGGTGGGTCCAGCAGAGTTTCCTCATGCATCACTGCGTTCTTGTGTGTTCAGCTGGGATGCAGCACATTCAAGTTTTGTTTCTTAGAACTTTCTGGATTTCCCCCTCAATCCATAGTTGCTTGATTCTGCTGGTTCAGAACTAGCCGATTTGGAGGGTTAGTGTATACTATTCACAGGTTAATGAAAGGCTTTGGAAAAATGAATGTATATGCTTTATAAATTGACATGCTCAGAAAACTTAAAGACCAGATATTTCCTGCCTTTAAAATGGTTTCATTGTAGAATAAACAGTGAAAAGGAAAGAATTCAATCTGCATGCAATGAATTGTGTACACTTTTGAAAGATAATGTTGAATTTAAAAAGCAAGTTACCAAATGCTTGTTGCTGTGTTGTTGTTGTTTTTGTTGTTGTTGTTGTTGTTGTTGTTATTGTTGCTGTTAAGGTGCCCTGGAGTTGGGTCTGACTCTTAGATACCCTCATAGGGTTTACAATGGCTGACTGCTTTGGGGATTGCTTCCAGAGTGGATTGCCACATCCTTCTCCCAAACGCTACTTACGTAAAAATTTAAATATACTAAACAGTACACTATATCAGTATCTCTTAACTTTTTGGTCTTAGAAACTCCTTTCTCTCTTACAGTTATTGGAGATCCAAAAAGCTTTATTCCATTTGGGTTGTATTTATTGATATTTTTCATACAATAAAATATACCAGAAAAGGTTGGAAAACACAGGAACAGAAGTAGTCATCTCATTGGGTATCATCACCCATTCTGAAATTTCTAGAAAACTCTATTGTACACTTGAAAAACAATGAGAGTTTTAATATTCAAATCACATCTTAGAATTATTATAAAATTTGATTTTTATCTTACTGTTACACAAAAAGGGTCTATAGGACCCCCAGATGGTCTTGACTCATACTTTGAAAACCAAAGCATCGTACTCTTTAAATGTATATTTATAAGTAAAACATTTAGTAAAAATTTAAAAACATGTCCTGGCAGGGCACCCTGTTAGGGCTGGGCTAAGTTATGCTGCAGTAACAAATAGCTCTTGATCCTGAAGGCTTACAACCAAGTTTTACCTACAACTGTGTTACAGCTCCGTCAGCCACAGCTCTGCTCCCACATTTTCCCAACTCTAGAATGCAGCTAGGTAGGGCAGACACTGGGATTTTTCCAGGCTCACAGCACGTGGAAAGAGAACATGAAAGAGCCCCTGTTTGTAAGAGATATGGGTCACTTATACCCCTATTTCCCCAGCCAAAGCAATTCACACAGCTATCCCTGATATTAGTTAGTTGGGGAAAATAATCCTCTCCAGGGAATGGCAGAAAATATTTTTCACAAAAGTTAATCTACTACACACCAATGTCAAGGCAGTTGGCTCTGGGTAAAAAGGGGGATTAGATGGGTTAATGGTGATAGTTTTAATAATAGTAATATGATAATAATGCAATCCCACTTGGTATCTGCAAGAGATTAGTTCCAGAATCCCGCTGTGGCCAGCAAGTTCATGGGTGCCCAAGCCTCTTATATACAATGGCATAGTATATGGGTCTAACCTATGCACATCCTCCTGGACTTTAAATCATCTGTTGTTGTTGTTGTTGTTGTTGTTGTTGTTGTTGTTGTTAGGGGCTGTCGGGTTGCGACCAACTCATAGCGACCCTGTGTACAACAGATGAAACACTACCCAACACTGTGCCAGGCCTGGCACTATTGTCAGTGCTTCTCTGCTATTCATAAGGCTTTCAATGGCTGATTGTTCTTTGAGAGTGGGTTTCCAGGTGCTTCCCCCCCAAATCATCTCTGTATGACTTGTAATACTTTATGCAATGTAAATGCTGACTAAACAATTATTATATTATATTGTTTAGGGAATGGCAAAAGGAAAATGTCTTTACATGCTCAGTACAGATGCAGTTTTCTCCAAATATTTTCAATCCGTGCTCAGTTGGACCTTTAGATGCTAAACCTACAGGTACAGGGGATTGACTATAATGATCATAGCAGTAATGTTGTTGTTAGGTGCCATCGAGCCATGTCCAACTCATAGCGACCCTCACAGGATTTTCAATGGCTGATTGTTTTGGGATTCCCTCAGGAGTGGATTGCCACATCCTTTTCCCATTTTGGGGGTGCTGGGAATCAAACTTGGGACCTCAGAGATTGCAGAGTGGTGCTCTACCAACTGAGCTAAATCCCATCCCCCTATAGTAATAATAGCAATTGTTATAAAAATACAGTAAAAACCAGAGGTGCTCTTGACTGCATTTAACCTGACTGTATTCCTCAAGGGCAGGGGGTTAGCCCAGTTGATAGAGTACTGCTCTGATCTCCCTGAGGACCCAGGTTCAATCCCCAGCACTGCAAAAATGGGAGAAGGATGTGGCAATCCACTCCCAAATCAATCCCGAAACAATTAGCCACTGAAACCCTATGAGGGTCGGAGTCGAATCAATGGCACCTAACAAGAAGAAACAACATATTCTTTAAAATGATTTTAAATTAGGCATGATTATTGCAGCCAAAGATATTATGATGGAGCAGACACTGTGTGTAGCAATTAAGGGAAAAACCTTGGTGTTTTGATTTATACTTACTGACCTCCATTTCTAACTATGTGACCTTAGGTAAGTCCTTAATTTATTTGTACCTTAAAATGGGCATCATGAACTTGTTTATAGAGGTGTTGCTCTGTCAGGTTTGCACCTAAGATATACCTGCAGTGCTCAGAATAGCATCTAACCTAAAGGAAGTGCTATGTAGCCCAGGCAAGATACACCAGTTAACACTGTGATCATATCTACAGATGGAGAGGTGGGAACTTGGGTAACACTTGCATGAAGTGCCAGTGTTTTGAGATGTTTGGATCATAGCGTGGAATGAGAAAGGCAGAACTACTCAACCTGTGGGATAACTAAGATTTCACTGACTCCTGGGTGCCTATGGACAATAAAGTGTCCTTTCCTGGGAGGGGCACTCTGGAGAAGATGCAGAGTGACAAAATCATGCGGGAGATGTTTTGACTTTTTTTTTCAAACCTGTTGCGACCACTAGTTCCCAAATCCACTACTATGGGGAACAAGAGGCTGCTTCATGATCTGCTGGTTAAACAGACCAGTGCAAGTTCTACCTCTCATGACAATATAAAAGGTGGCAAGAAACTATAGTCCACGATATAATAATTAGAAAAGCCACATTTATTCCAAAATAATCAATATGTGACACCCATTGTTGTTGTTGTTGTTAGGTGTCGTCCAGTCAAATCTGATTCATGGCGACCCTGTGAACCAAACACTACCCCAAATTGCCATGCACATGATCTGTTTGTGTTTGAACTCATTGTTGCAGCCACTATATTTCTTCTCATTTTGAGTCGTGCCACATCAGCAAAAGGAGGTCCCAGTGGATTTATTCTATTCCTATCATTAAGGTTGACTCTACTTTGAGGAGGCAACTCTTCCCCAGTCGTTTCTTGAATGCCTTCCAGCTGTGGGGGCTCATTTTATAGCAATCTATTTGACAGTGCTTCTCTGCTAGTCATAGGGTTTTCTGGGGCTAATTATTTTGGGAATGGGATGCCGGGTCTTTCTCCCTAGTCTGTCTGTCTTTGGAAGCTCAGCTGAAACCTGTCCTCCATGGGTGGCCCTGCTGGTATCCAAGATACCAGTGGCCTAGCTTTCAGCATCACAGCAACACGCAAGCCCCCACAGCACAACAGACACATGTGTGGAGGGGGTGATACCCATTAGAGAGCTGAAAATGCAAAGAAATCTAACTTCACTATCTCCTAGGGACAGATTGTCCTCCAGAAGTAATAAAGGACCTGCAGACACTTTCATCTCTGGTGCACAGAAGAATAAACTTGCAGGAAGCAGGGAAGACTTGAAGAGATAAGAAGAAACCAAAGAAACCTTTAAGGATCCTGCAGGCCAACACAATGGACTCAAATCCAGAAAATCTCCTGAAGTGGATTAATCTGCATGCCTCAGAAATTCTTTCCTTTGATGTCAACTGTAGACTGATGCATGGAAGGCTGGGGACATGGTGAAATGGAATAGGGAGGGAGGGAAGGAGAGAGAGAGAGAGGCAGACAGAGAAATAGAGGAGGAGGAGGAGGAGAAGCAGAAGCAGCAGCAGAAGATGAAAAAAAGGAGGAGGAGGAGGAGGAAGGGAGGGAGGAAGGAAGGAAAGTAGCAAGGCAGGAAGGAGAGGAAAAAGAGAGAGAGAGACAGGCAGGGAGAAAGAGAGCCCATTGTTGCAGCCGCTGCTTCTTATTTTGAATCATGGCACGTCAGCAAAAGGAGGTCCCAGGGGCTTTACTCCATTTCCGTCATTAAGGTCAACTCTACTTTGAGGAGGCAACTCTTCCCCAGTCATTTCTTGAATGTCTTCCAGACTGGGGAGGGGCTCATTTTCTAACACTCTGTCTAACAGTGCTTCTCTGCTATTCATAGGGTTTTCAATGGCTAATTGTTTGGGGAGTTGGCTGCCTAGTCTTTCTCCCAATCTGTCTTAATCTAGAAGCTCAGCTGAAACCTGTCCTCCATGGGTGTCTCTGCTGGTATCTGAAATATTGGTGGCATAGCAGCTTTCAGCATCACAGCAACACGCAAGCCCCCACAGCATGACAAGCTGACAGACACGTGGGGGATTTAAGATACACATGATATCATTACATTTTTACATGTAAACATGTATATAAATATAATTCACACACTTGTATTCAAAATAAATATTTTACATTTTGTTCCTATGATATTTTTATAATATAATAAAAAACCAAAGATGAAAAAAATACTATTCCCCAGTTGCACCTACCCATGGACCCTGTTCCCCTGCTCCATTCTTTCCTTGGTGCAATTGATTGCAAAGTCCATGATTCACTGTGCTCTAGGGAGCAGAGAGAAAGACCCTCCAACACCATCTCCTACCAAAATAAGGTCACCAACATTGGAGAATATTTTTGCTGCCTTGTGCATTATTGAAGCTGGTGCTTCAAGGTCATAGTCAGAGCCTCTGGGGTCTGGAGGTGATGAGGGTCTCCAGAGGGGGCACCATGTGAGGAGCTGCTCTGTGGGGCCACAATGAGCTCTGACAGCATCGCTTGTCATTCAGCTCTTGAGCAAGACAAAGCGGCATCCTCAAGTCACTAAAACCCACGGCTAAATGTGAGCGTGTTTTTATTCCCATTCAAAATGTCCATTTTGCCAGTTGGATGTATTAAGACCGCTGTGTGGAGTATTTATGGGCCTTGACAAGCACGGTGCTCACCTACACTGCACAACCTGGCCAGGTAGACCAGTCACCTGGAAGTCACCCACAGCCCATGGTAGATCAGCCTGCTCATTCCCATGACATCCATCTAGATCAAATAATAATACTTCACAGAGAGGACATTGGATGCTAAGTGCATGAGGAATCATCAATAGGCCTCAACAAAGATAAAGTCATAATTCATATTTCCTGAACTATACCTCATCGCTTAAATTTTTCTCCCAGCAGAGAAATTCAATGTTAGATTTAAAGACATTTTTTCCATGTGGCTATACATTTCTGCTATGGAGAAATAAATATCAAATGCAGCCTAGTGGAGCTGTATTAGGAGAACAGAACATTAGGGAAAATGAAAACCCAAGACACAGAATAGAGCTGGGTTGGGGCATCTCAGATGCCAACAGAGGAGGCTGTCTGCCACCTGCTTGAGCTCATCCTGTAATTGAGATCTGAAAGAAGGACGAGTGATTTCCTGCTAATAGGTCTGAACATTAGTGCATTACCTAGAATGGCCCTTTGCTCAGGTAGGGCTGTGGGTATTTCTTCTTACATTCAGTTCATTTATATTTAAAACATCTGGAGGACTACAGTGAGGTGAACTCCCTCTTAATCATCACTATAGAGAGAATAAATGCATGCATTTATCTCGCACGCAATAATTGGCTGTGAAGCACTCTGCAATCCTTCCATTAGGGTGATGAGGTCCAAAAATAGATGCCAGGTATGTTTATTGGGAACTAATAGACCCACCTGAGGTGTAAAAAAATTCCTGTAAATACAGCAGTTCACAGAGATGTGGGGGGTGTGGGTGGGCGCCCTGTTAGCGTGAGGTTTGCTGGGAGTGAAGGAGAGGAAGCAAGCAGGGACGATTTCATTCTTCTACCTGCATTAGGTCTTTCTGAGGAATAAAAGCCCAGTGGAATTCGCCCTCTTTGGAATAATCCACTCTTTCTTCTCATGTAATGCTTTGGAATCAGGCTGAGTAGATCTTGTCTTTGTTTTTCTCTGCTGCTCTAGGCCAGCATCGCCTGCTGTCATTGTCTTTGCAGAAAAACCAACCTCAACAAACTTAGGTGGAAGAGAGCTTTATTGGGGGATTATGTTTAGAGGAATTGTCCGTAATGGAGGCTGGGCAGGTGTGGCAGGGGCAGGTGTGGCAGTGGCAGGTGGCAAGGCCCATTGTAGATGACCTTACATCTTTGTGAGCAGGAAGCAGACAGGGCGAGCTAAGCATTGGGTCTTGGGGAAAAACCTCCAAAGGCCCGCCCCCAGGGAACTACTTCCTCCAAAGGCTCACCTGCTGAAGCTCCACAACCTCCCTGCACAGCGCCACCAGCTGGGGACCAACTGACATGACCTGCATGCTGCATCGCTTTTTCCTTCCCAGGTAGCCATAGATTGTTGTTGTTCTTAGGTGCCCTCGGGTCAGTGTCTGACTTGTGGTGATCCTATGTTCAATAGGTGAAATGCTACTGTCAGTGCTTCTCTGCTATTTATAGGGTTTTCAATGGTGGATTGATTTTTGGGAGTGGGTTGCTGAGTCCTTCTCCCAAGCCCACAGCACCTGGTGTTCCCAGGTGGTCTCCCATTAGAGTATTAACCAGCCCTGACCCTGCTTAGCTTCCGAGATCTGATGGGATCAGATACCGTAGCGGTACAGCTACAGGCAGCCATAGATTAGGCTTTGGCTAATTACATTTGTATATTCAGAACTCTGACTTTGGTCCTAGTAAGGCTACAAGTGCAGTTGGTAGAATTCTGTTCCCCATGATTCCACCCAATAACCTCATGGTTACCTCACGGACACCTCATGGACTGGGAGCAAAGGAGAGAGGTGAAAAGACCAGAGTCCCTCCCATAATCCCCTTCAAGGGTGGGCTCCAATGACCTAAAGACCTCCCACTAGGCCCCACCTCTTTGATGTTCTTCTGTGTCTCAACAGTGCCATCCTTGGGGCTAAGTTTTTAACACGGGGACTT
Organism: Pedetes capensis; assembly: GCA_007922755.1. NCBI lineage: Eukaryota > Metazoa > Chordata > Mammalia > Rodentia > Pedetidae > Pedetes > Pedetes capensis. The sequence goes on from VMDO01002149.1 coordinate 152,511, forward strand.
TTGGGGGACAGTCAACATCCAAACCATTGCAGTATCCTATGCAGAATAAAGATGACTGCTGAAATGTGACACCCAGGACAATGACACAGATACCATCCACTGATTGTACCTAGTTTTCTGTTTTCTGTGTCCTCATTTATGTGAGTTCAAGTGTATGGTGTTGGTTCTGTGCAACTCTGTCACGTGGTTGGCTCATGGACCTGCTGCTTCTGCCGAGCTACACAAGAGTTCCATCATTTTGCCTTTTTTCTGCAACACTTCCTTCGCTCCCACACTGACCTCCCATTCCTAATCCCGGCAAATGCTAATCTGTTGGAGTGATTATAAATGGTACTGTGTTTTTAATTTTGGCTTCTGCACACTCATTTTTAGGATGGAGAAATATGATTGCAGTTATCGAGCTGATGTATTCTGCAGTGTTGCTGAATCTACTTAGTTCTAGGAATTTATTTTGGTATATCACTTAGAACATTATAGGAAAGCAGTCATGTCATCTACAAGGTTGAAGACAATCATGTCGTCTGAAATTAGCTAGCATCAGTTGACCATGGGTTTCATATACTTTTTTGTGTGTGTGGTGCTAGAGTTGAACCTAAGGCCTCCTCCGTGCTATCTGCAAGTGTTCAGCCACTGCGCCATTTCCTCAGCCCATTTTTCACTTTGTATTTCAAGCCAGGGTGTTGCTAAGTGATGCAGGCTGCCTCTGGCCTTGAATCTGCGATACTCCTGCCTCCACCTCCATATTTGCTGGGATTAAAGGCGCGCACCTCCACACACGGCTTCACGCACTTTGATGGGAGCAATCAGGCCCCCATTAGATCTCTCGGTGTCCTTGCTCACCCTTCAGCTCCTCGGGACTTGGAAGAATTCTCTGTTTGCCAGTCTCATCCCCAGCTGCTACTGCATACAAGATTCATTCTCTCTCATATTCATTCCCCCCCCCGTTTCTCTTTTCTCTCTCTCCTTCTCACTCTCTTTCTCTCCTTTTCCTCGTCCTCCTCCTGCTCCTTCTCTTTCTCTGTCTCTCTGTCTCTCTTTCTCTTTTCTATCTCTCTCTCTTTCTCAGGGGCACAGTGTCAGGTAGTGTTTCATTCTGTTGTACATAAGGTCTCTCTGAGTTGGATCCAATTTGATAGCACCTAACAACAACAACATATGTTAAGTAGTATTTGTTTAAATCAATTGTTGATTTTTATTTAATCACAACATAGTTAAGAAACTAATTACATTCCATTTGAAAACTCTAACACCAATGAAAAGTAATAGGTGAGGGCAGAGTGTGTGGCAATTCTTGTCTGATTTATAAAAGCCATCTAAATAACTAGTGACTGGGATTTAGCTCAGTTGGTAGAGCGCTGCACTGCAGTCTCTGAGGACCCGAGTTCAATTCCCAGCACTGCAAAATGGGAGAAGGACGTGGCAACCTACTCCCAAGGCAGTCCTAACATATGTTAAGTAGTATTTGTTTAAATCAATTATTGATTTTTATTTAATCACAACATAGTTAAGAAACTAATTACATTCCATTTGAAAACTCTAACACCAATGAAAAGTAATAGGTGAGGGCAGAGTCTGTGGCAATTCTTGTCTGATTTATAAAAGCCATCTAAATAACTTACTCTACATATCCTAGCCTTGCTGGGAAGAAGTCCCTGTGACTTGGCCTGGCTGCAGCCTCTGCATCAGATCCCTGCCTCCCCTCCCGCTCAACACCGGGTAAACCCTCAGCAATGCTGTTACCCCCAACCTAATCACTGGCTCTCATGCTCATTGGTCCTCTCACTCATATGGCCTTTTCACCCCGTCCCAGGTCAAATGCCACCCTCCATTCAAAGCTGTCAGCCTGAAGCCATGCCACTGTGGCATCCGATCCCATCAATCTTGGAAGCTAAGCAGGGTCGGGCCTGGTTAGTCCTTGGATGGGAGACCGCCTGGGATCACCAGGTGCTGTAGGCTTGGGAAAAGGACCCAGCAACCCACTCCCAAAAATCAATCTGCCATTGAAAACCCTATGAACAGCAGAGAAGCACTGACAATAGTGTTTTGCCTGTTGTACATAGGATTGCTATGAGTGGGACACCAACTCCACGGCACCTAACAACAGCTACCACAACAATAATAATTAATACAGAAGGCACCTCTTATACAATTTTGTTTTCTCAGCCATCTCCGTTTTAACAGCCCTTTGAGCTTAACTCCTGCCTTCATTTCTGCTCTGGGTTAGAAAGAGTAGAATTGCCACCGCTGGCAGTAGTGGATTAGGAGCATCTTTTGTTGAAAACTTCCCAGGGAAGCAGAAGACCTGCAGGCTTGTAGGCACTTGCCTAGGGGGCTGCTTAGGAAATTACCAATTCTCACTGACATTTTCCGCTACTACATTTCTTCTCACTCTGTTTTTTATTCCTCTTCTTATCTCAAGCGTCTAACCTGCCAAACAAAACTACCTGGGGTCGCTGGCTTCCTTGTGTCCTAAGTGTTGACAGTAACCCTCCCCAAGAACAGGCAAACAAAATATAAGATGATTTGCGGTTGTTTCATGACTCATGGGGCTAGATGAGATTGTTTGCCCAATTTAAGCCAAACTACAAGATTTCTTTATAGCAGCTTTGTGCTGCCAGCAGCTCACACCTGGAGGGATCCCTTTGCAGTGAATGGAGCTGTGATTTTCTGTGGTGCAAGAGAGCGCCATTGTCATAGCACTCGCTTTGGTATTCACTGGCTGGCAAAGCACTTCATTATGTGATTTGCTTTCTGCATCTACCTCCTCCTCCTCAACCAGCAGATAGTCTTCTCATTTTAATAGCGTGCATGTTGAGGTTCAGAGAGGCTCAGCAAAGATAAGTGCCTTGCTCAGCATTAAATGTATGTTCATAGTTAGTAGAGTGACATTTGAGGACATAGAGTGTTTAAAGATCCAAATAAATAATTGTTGTTGTTTTTGTTGTTAGGTGCCATCAAGTCAGATCTGACTCAGAGTGACCCTATGTACAACAGAACGAAACATTCCCCAGCATTGTGCCATGCCGGGCACAATGATTGTTCCCATCAAAGTGCATGAAGCCATATGTGGAGGTGCACGCCTTTAATTCCAGCAAATATGGAGGTGGAGGCAGGAGGATCGCAGGTTCAAGGCCAGAGGCAGCCTGCATCACTTAGCAATACCCTGGCTCAAATATGATTTGTTGTTGTTAGATGCCATTGAGTCACTATCTGATTCATAGCAACCCTAAGTACAACAGGCGAAACACTATTGTCAGTGCTTATCGGCTGTTCATAGGGTTTTCAATGGTGGATTGATTTTTGGGAGTGGGTTGCTGGGTCCTTCTCCCAACCCTACAGCACCTAGTGTTCCCAGGCAGTCTCCCACCCAAGGACTAACCAGGCCTGACCATGCTTACCTTCTGAAATCTGACGGGATTGGATGCTGCAGACAGTAAATGATTAGCATATATTAATTATATATTACTATTCTATATTGTTATATTATTATTAATATAAATATATTATAATTAGGATATATTATCCTGATATAAAATATATTAATATAATATATGTGATCAGAAAATAAGGTGAATGTTTACATTTTTTAAAAATTTTACAGTAAAAGACACATTGCCATTAACCGCCCCGCCCAACATTCTCTGCCTGGCTTCAAACACATCCATCTCATTCTTCTTGCCACTTTCTAACACAGTTCTGGAAGCCCACTTTAGTGAGGGTCCCTAGTTTCATCCCCCCTCATGACAATGTTCTTTGTCACACTTTGCCTCCAGCACGGCAATTTCTGTCAGATAACAACCCTGCAGTGTGTCCTCATCCACCTCATTCACCAGATCTGGCTCTTCCCTAAAGAGCCAGTGTGACTTCTGGCTCTTCCCTAAAGTCAAAATGGCCACCGGAAGTAAAGGCGTTATATTGGTTCAGGACATCAAGGCAGCCACGACCACTCAGCTGAAGACACGCTAATTTGTATTGATATACATGTTGCCGTTTCCTTGACAACAAGAAAACCACAGAGAGGCGATAATGGATCTTCCATGCTTCGTGGCCTGTGATGGCTGAATGATGCGAATGTGCTCCCCAGCCAGGTTGCAGATTCAGCCAGGTTTCATGACTTCCTCATGCTGCTGGGCACCTGTGAGTGGCTGACACTGCATTCCTGCCTGCTGGAGGCAGTGGATGGAAGGAGAGTCAGGCTGCAAGCTGTAGAGTTTTGAGGTTGTGGTTTTATCAGCTTCAATCCCCTAAACTGTATTTTTTTAGGACACTAGAACACGTTCTTTCTATCTTTGTTTGTTGTTGTTGTTAGGTGCCATCAAGTCGGGTCTGACTCATAGCAACCCCTAAGTACAGCAGAATGAAACACTACCCAACACTGTGCAGTGCACATGATCTTTTTATGTTTGAGCCCCTTGTTGCAGCTACTGTGTTTCTTTTCATTTTGAGTCATGCTACATCAGCAAAAGGTGGTCCCAGGGGCTTTATTCCATTCCCATCATTAAGGTCAACTCTATTTTGAGGAGGCAGCTCTTCCCCAGTTATTTCTTGAATGCCTTCCAACCTGGGGGGCTCATTTTCCAGCATTACATTTGACAGTGCTTCTCTGCTGTTCATAGGGGTTTCAATGGCTGATTGTTTCAGGAGTGGGCTGCTGAGTCCTGCTCCCTAGTCTGTTTTAATCAGGAAGATCAGCTGAAACCTGTCCACCATGAGTGGCCCTGCTGGTATCTGAAGTACTGGTGGCATAGCTTTCAACATTACAGCAACATGCAAGCCCCACAGCATGACAAGTTGACAGGCACATGGGGATTCTCTCTAACTGCCTGCCACTTTGTAGGCATCTTGTTTTACGGAATGACTTCTTTTGTCATTTCAAGCACAAATTTGATCTTTAGCAGTGTCCCTTCTGGTTTTTACTCTATGTGCTAAACTTGAAGATAGGAACTGCTTTCTTAGCCTTTCATGTAAAGCACCTCGGCCTCCCAACAACACAAAACACTGAGGAAAAGGGTTTGGGGGAGGCAGCATCTGCTTTGGAGCTCCTATATGGACAGCATAGTGTGATCTGGACGTCCTCATCTCCAGGGCTTAGCCTGTACCCTGCAGGTACTCAGAGAAAGGACGCTGTCAGAAGGAGAAAGCAGCCTGGCTATAGCTCCCAGGTGCCCTAGGGAGTGGATGTGGCAGGGACTTCGTGCTGTGGGGAGGAAGCAGGTTTCAGAAAATAGTGTCCCGTAGTCCTGGCAGTGCTGCTCCAGACTCTCTGTCATCCTCCTGGTCACAATCTCTGCCCCACAAACCGTAAGACGCAGAATGTTTGTTGTAAGCTGCTGAATTTGGGGGTAATTTGTTACATCAAAACAATTAGTGGTGGTAAAATTATGATTTGCATGTCTCCCCCTCCATTATGTTTTACTGTTGTTGGTGCCGTCAAGTCGGTATCCGACTCATAGCAACCCTACATACAACAGGGGAAACACTATTGTCAGGGCTTCTCTGCTGTTCACAGGGTTTTCAATGGCAGATTGTTTTTTGGGAGTGGGTTGCCGGGTCCTTCTCCCAAGCCTACAGCACCTGGTGTTCCCAGGCGGTCTCCCATCCAAGGACTAACCAGGCCCGACCCTGCTTAGCTTCCAAGATCTGACAGGATCTGATGCCACAGGACTACGGCTGCAGGCCCCCATTATGTTTCAGATTCCTTAAAATGATGATTCAAGTATACCATGACGTAGCAAACACAGGGTCTAAGGCTCTGTAGGTCCTCTAGAAATGTTCATTGCATACACGAATGATCTTCTGACCAGCTTCACAGCTGATTTAATTCATTAACCATGTATGAAGGGCTTACCTGAAGTCAGGCCTTGAGCGAGGCTGTGGGGACATGTCTGAGCTGGGGTCCCCCTGCAGCCAGCTCTCAGGTGATTGTATGAACATACTCAGAGTGAGGAGGCCGCTGCTCACCCACCAATTTCCATCCAAATTCTCTGGTTGAGGGCTGCTCCAGGGTCCGCACATTCTGCCCCTGCTGGCTGGCCCAGGCAGAGTCCCAACGTCAGAACAGCAGAGCTCAGGCAAACATCCCAAGCGTGTGCAGCAAGTGGCCCTACCACAGGCCGGGCACTGGCAACATCTGCCATGAGATGAAACACAAAACCAGTGCCCAGCTCTTAAGGAGCTCCACGTGCAGTCATAAAGGAATTGTAATTATAATAAAATATTAAGGAGGAAGATCAAAAGGAAGTTGCTAGATGTATTGATGGTCTCCCTGCTCAAGAGCCTGGCAACGCTTCACCAGGAGATGAGATTTGAGCTGGGGCAACAGAGTGAATGCGAAAACAACATACAGGAAGAGGCTGTGCGAAGAAGAGGGACAGGCACTCCCAAAGCACTGAAGTGTGGGCGCACAGCGTGTGTCGGGGAACAGGAAACACCCCCTCGTACCTGGAGTCTCAGTTTTACAGGAGGTACAGGAGCTGGGAAAAGAAAAGAAGGGGCCGTGGCACACGCCTGTGATCCCAGAGCTTTGGGAGGCTGAAGCAGGAGGATCGCAGGGTCGAGGCCAGAAGCAGCCTGAGAAACTTAGCAAGACTGTCTCAAAAGAAAAAATGAGAAAGGGGCTGGGGATGTGGCTCAGGGGTGGAGCACTTGCCTAGCCTGAGTGAGGCCCTGGGTTCAACCCCTCAGTGCTGCAAAAGAGGAGGAGCGGGGGAAGAGGCAGAGGAGGAAGAGGTGGAGGAGAAAGAAAAAAAGAAAAGACAAAAAGAAGAAAAAAGTAGAAAAGAACATATGCCCACAACCACTGCCTCTTTAGCCTTGGAAGCATTTCTGTGTGGTGGAAGCATCACCACTAGAGGGCGACACTCTGTGAGAATTGGTCTCCATTCCTGACCCTCTCAGCACTGCTGGTATTTCCCAGCCTCCCAGTGTTCTCAATCCTTCCAGCATTCCCAGTGTCTTCACCATTCCTGACACCCCAATATTCTCAAAACTCTCCTGGCATTTCTAACACCCCCAACATCCCCAATACTTCCAACAGTCAAAACTCCTCCTATATTCATTCCCTGTAACCCCAACGCTCCTAACATCCCCAGCACCCTCACTGCTCCCAACGTTTTCAATGTGCTCAGTGCTCCTTCTGTTCTCAGCATCCGCAGCACTCCTAACACGCTTAGCATTCCCAATGTTCCAGAAACTTCTGGCTCTCCTAGGAAGCAGATCATGTGCCGGATGAGAACCTGGCCTCGGGCGTCAGATAACCAGTCCCAGCTGGAATGGGGGAGGATGGTGGGCTTGACTGCTTGTTCTGTGAGAGCTGTGCAACTGAAACCCTTTTGTATGTTTGCCACTGTTGTATCTAGACTGTGTATTCGTCAGCTGTCATCCTTGTAGCAGGAAATCCAACCCCAACACACTTATGGGGGAAGAAATTTACTGGGGGCTCACAGTTAGAGAAGCGGTCCAAAATGGTGGTCGGCGTGTCACAGTCTGGCGGATGACCTCACGGAGAGGCAGACCAGGAGCAGAGAGAGACGAGGGCTGCAGGCCTGGGGTGAAAACCGCCAGGTTAGGTCCGAACCGTATCAGATGACATGTTGTGTCCATCTGGAATTCACGTGTTCAAGCTCCAGCAGCCAGGGTGATGTTATCATGAGGCAGGGCCTTTGGGCTGTGATTAGGAATAAATGACGTCATGAGCATAGAGTCCCCTGGTAGGATCAGTGTCCTTAGAAGATGAGCCACCAGAGAGATTGCTCTCACTCCCTAACATGTGAGGACACAACAAGAAAGTGGCCATTTGCAACCCAGGAGAAGGCTCGCACCAGAACCCAGCCATGCAGGGCCCTGGTCTCATCCTCCCAGCCTCCAGAACGTGGGAAATAGATGCCTGTTCTCTTGCCATGTCATTTCTAGTGTCCTGTATGGCAGCCAGAACAAACGGAGGCAAAGACTCTTCTGGATGCTAGTGCTGGAGATGGGCAGGTTTGCCTTCAATGCCAGAAACCAAAGGGTCCCTGAACTGAACCTTGACCCAGGGCTCAGGCTGTGAACCAGGCCGTATTGGTGGGAAGGGGCCCTATAGAGGACATTAAGGCGCAGGGTAGCTTTAAAGTGGCATCAAAACTTGAGGCTGTGCAGCATCCTAGAGGGGGAACACTGGAAACTGGGCAAGAATTACATGCACGTACTCCTGGTCCTTCTCCCAAGCCTACAGCTATACCACCCTGGCGTCAGATCCCTTCTGATCTGGAAGCTAAGCAGGGCGGGCCTGGTTTGTCCTTGGGTAGGAGACCACCTGGGAATACCGGCTACTGTAGACTAGGGAGAAGGACCTAGCAGCCCACACCCAAAACAACCAGTGATTGAACACCCTATGAGAGCAGAGTGGTACTGACATAGTGCCGGGCATGGTACTCTGTAGGGTAGCATCACGTCTGTTGTACATGGGGTTGCTATGAGCTGGACCCGACTCGACAGCACCTAACAACTGCTGGTACAACTTCCTCATTCCGCCTGTGTCTGCATTGCATTTTCATATTTGTTAGTGATCTGTAGGCTTCCCTTCTTACATAAGCATGATGGCTTTGGTCTAACCCAGTTCTTCTTAACTAAAGAACCACTCTCTCTCTGTGCTGAGGCACATGTGCAAATGTGGCATCTCGATATCCCGTGTGCCAGGGGCTGTGGCGCTTTCTCACTGGCCCTCCCCTTTCACTCCAGGCTTCGCCTTATTGCAGCGAATTGTCATTGCCTTCTTCCTGCAGATGATATCATTTCTTATTCGGAGTTTTATAGGTAGAACAGAAGAAAATTGTTGTCGATGTTATTGTGATTTGAAAGTCTAATGGATTTTTTATTTGCGTTTATGCTTTTGCCATAGGAATAAAAAGCGATGGCAATTTTATGTGCCTTGGGGTTTTTTAAAAAAATAGTATTCACAGCAGTAAAATATTTACTCAATGATTTTTATGATTTTCCAACTACAGGTGGGATTAGATCTATTTGTACCTTAAAGTGCTGGCAATAAAGTTCACTTACAACATCTCTGCTTCTTACGTGCTTAAAATTCACTCTAAAGAATAAGTTTTTTAAAAAATAGTAGGACATGAATCATAAAGTTTGCAAAAATATTGCTTCAGGTTTATATAACGTAATTTATTTTTAAGCTCTCTTCCACCTGAGGCAGAAATGAAATTCCAGGTGACTTAGGCTCCCGCTACTATTGTTACCCATTCCATCTTCCTTCCAGTTGTGGCTCTTCCAGATGGTTCTTTGGTGCTATGGCATTGGGGATGGATGGGGATAGACTTTCATTCCCCATCACCTGGTTGGTTGGTTGGTTTTTGCAGTGATTAGGGTTGAACTCAGGGCCTTGCACACGTTAGGTGACTGCTCCTCTGCTGGGCTGCACCTCCATACACTGTTTTGTTTTTTATTTTGAGACAGGGTCTTAACTAAGTTGTGCAGGCTGCCTCTGGCCTTGAACCTGTGATCCTCCTTCCTCCCCATCCCCACTTGCTGGGGTTACCATTGTGCACCATGATTCTGGGTTTCCCCCATCATTTTGTGCCCATCATCCCCAAGGATGCGGCAGTACCTGTTGCCAGCGGTATGCAAGGAGCTGTCCATCAGCCCGCAGTGCTGACCGCAGGGCTCCTGCAGATCACATGCTCCCAGCCACTTGGAGCTGTCCTTAGGAGCCCAGAAGGAGCCAATGGCAGTCAAGGAGGGAACTTGGGGGATTTAGCTCCCTGTAATAGGAAGCTGGGGGAGCTAAAGGGCCCCTGATGACAAGGATTATTTTCCTGCTTCCCAGGTGACTGGAGCTCGGTGACACTGTATATGTCCATCCCCCAAGGGCCTGCATAGCCAGGACCCTGTCTGTCTGGGGTCATGGGGGTAACGTGGAGTTCTTCTGAGGGAGCAAAGTCTCCTGCACTCTTTGATTCTGCCCTGCTCTTTCCACCATTCCCATCATCCTCCCTGCTAGTGCGGGGGTGTGTCAGGAGAGCCCTGGGCCACTCAGTCTCGCAGTCTCTGGACTGCACATATTCTCTGACATTTTCCTCTAATGTTCTGGTTGGGAGTGTGTGTGTGTGTGTGTGTGTGTGTGTGTGTGTGTGTGTGTGTGTGTGTGTGTTGGAATGCCTGCTCTGCACCCAGGGCCACGGCAACCCAATAAGGACAGTCTCGGGGAAGTGATCAAATGTAGTTTTCAAATTGTTGTTGCTGTTGTTAGGTGCCATCAAGTCGTGTCCCACTCATAGCAACCCTCATAGGGTTTTCAATGGCTGATTGTTTCGGGATTGCCTTGGGAGTGGGTTGCCATGTCCTTCTCTCATTTTTGCAGTCTGGGAATTGAACTTGGGACCTTAGAGACTGCAGAGGGGTGCTCTACCAACTGAGCTAAATCCCAGCTGCAGTGTCCAAATACATCTCCTAAAATGTGCACTGGGCATTCATCCTGGAATCTGGTGGGACACTTGAATGGCCAGATCTCAAAGCCAATGTTGGCCTTCGGGGGCCTGGGTTGCTGAGAGGTCTGAGTGGATGAGATGGACTAATCTGCTCTGTGGACAGACTGTCAGATTCTGGAAGGGAAGGCAGAATTCGTTGACATCTTCTTGGCTTCTGTAGTAAACTTCACCAAATGAGTGGCTTAAGCCAACATAAATTGACTTGCTCACAGTCCTGGAGGCTGGAAGTCTGAGATCAAGGTGTCAGCGGGGCAGGTTTCTCTTGAGGTCTCCTTGGTTTTTAGACAGCCACCTTCCCACTGTGCCATAGCGTGCTCTTCCTCTGTGTGTCTATGTCCAAATCTATTCTTTTTATTGTTGCTGTTGTTAGGTGCCATTGAGTTAGTGTCCGACTCATAGTGACCCTACGTACAATAGGCGACTCACTATTGTCAGTTCTTCTCTGCTGTTCAAAGGGTTTTCAATGCTGATTGTTTTTTGGGAGTGGGCTGCCAGGTCCTTCTCCCAAGCCTACAGTACCTGGTGTTCCCAGGCCATCTCCCATCAGAGGACTAACCAGGCCCGGCCCTGCTTAGCTTCCCAGATCTGACAGGATCAGATGCCATAGTGGTACAACTGCAGGCCTTCTTTTTATTGTTGTTGTTGTTGTTGTTAGGTGCCATCGAGTTAGTATCTGACTCATAGTGACCCTCATAGGGTTTTCAATGGCTGACTGTTTCGGGATTGCCTTGGGAGTGGATTGCCAGGTCCTTCTCCCATTTTTGTGGTGCTGGGAATTGAACTCGGGACCTCAGAGACTGCAGCACAGCACTCTACCACTGAGCTAAGTCCCAGCCCTTCTTTTTATTAGGTTCCCACTTATACAGGATAAGGGCCCAGCCTAAGGAACTCATTTTGACTTGGTTATTGCTTTCAACATCTTAATTCTAAATATAGTTTCATTGGGGTTTGTTCATTTTGTTAGGGGCTGTCTACTCAAATCCACCTCATGGTGACCCTAAATACAGCAGAGCAAAACACTACCCAACACTGTGCCACTGCTGCAGCCACTATGTTTCTTCTCATTTTGAGTTGTGATCATCAACAAAAGAAGGTCCCATGGGCTTTACTCCATTCTCATCATGAAGGTCGACTCTACTTTGAGGAGGCAGCTCTTCCCCAGTCATTTCTTGAATGCCTTCCACACTCGGGGGCTCATTTTTGGGCACCATATCTGACAGTACTTCTCTACTATTCATGGGGTTTTCAATGGCTAATTGTTTCAAGAGTGGGTTTAATCCAGGGCCTCACACATACTTTGTGAGCACTCTGCCACGGAGCTGCACCTATAGCCCTTTTATTTTTTTACTTTGAGACAGGGTGTTGCTTTGTTACCCATGCTGCCTCTGGCCTCGAACCTGTGACCCTCCTGCTTTGCCTCCCAAGCCACTGGGATTACAGGTGTGCACCACTACATCCAGCTTATAATTGGCATTTTAAAATAATTTGAGTTATATGCATCTGAAATGCATCAATATTTTGAATGTGGGACCTAAATTTGAAGCTCTTCATTCCCACAGAACCAACACACAGAAAAGGGGTCCTGTGCACATTGGCATGTTTGATCATGACTGCAAAAGAAGGCAGACAGTGGGCCAGGGAGACTATTAACTCTGGGAGGACAAAAGGCTAACTTCATCTTCCAGCTGAAATGGACTAACAAGAAATAAATGTATCTTCATGCCTGAGACAACCAAGACAGAAACAGGCAAAATATATGAAACAAGGTTTTTAAGTCTCTGGATGTTGTTGGTGCTGCTGTTAGGTGCTGTCAAGTTGTGGCCCTATGCACTACAGAACGAAACACCATCCGACACTATGCCCATGCACACAATCTCTTTTTTGTTTAAGCCCATTGTTGCAGACACTGTGTCAATCCATCTACTCTCTGGATAGGCAATGAAAGACAGTGATCCCTGAGAGATAGAAAACAAAAGTGAGCTCTTGGATTCCCTTGAGACAGTCTCCACCCCAAAGCACAGGGAGGTGGCATCAAGGCAGAACCATAAAGGGTCCCTGGGTTGAAGAGACAGATCAGAGATCCCACGATATCAAGGCACATGGAGTACAAAGGACAGAGTGGCAGAGCAGAAGGAGGCTGAACAAACAGAAGACTCCAGAGACCAACGGAAAGGGCTTCCTGAGTGTCCAACACCTGAGTGATCAGGGCATCCATGTGCATAAACCACGGCAGGCAGAGTGGGACGCTCAGTTTTACGTGTGATGCTGAACACGCCATGGCATCTGGATTAAACGTTATGTCCAGGTGAGTCTGTGAGCACATTTCCGAATGAGCTCAGCATTTGAATCTATGGACTCAGTGGAGCACACAGCCCTCCGCAGGGTGGATGAGCATCGCCCAGTCCACCCAGGGCCTTCCTAGCTCAAAAGGCAAGAAGCAAGGAGGAATCCACCATTTTTGGTGCTTCTCTGCTTGGATTGGGGCCTCTCATCTCATTTTCTCCTGCCCTCCAAAGGGATTTATACTGTCACCTTTTCTGGATTTCAGGTGTTCAGACTCAGACTTAACTGCACCACTGGACTTCCTGGGTCTCCAGCTTGCAGCCCCCAGATCTTGGGACTTCTTGGCTTCCATAATCTTGTGAGCCAATTCCTCATAATGAGTTGTTGTTGTTGTTGTTGTTGTTAGGTGTGGTCAAGTCAGGTCCAACACATAGCAACCTGATATACAACAGAACAAAACACTCCTTGATTCTGTTCCAGGCACACGATCTTTTTTATTTTAAGCCCATTGTTGTAGACACTGTGTCATTCCATCTAGTTGAAAATCTTCCTTTTCTTCATTGACCCACCACTCTCCCAAACATGATGTCCTTCTCCAGGGATTGGTCCCTCCTTGACAACATGTCCAAAATATACAAGACCTAGTCCAGGCATCCTTACTTCTAAGGAGCACTGAGGCTGTATTTCTTCTAGGAAAAAATTGTTTGCTCATTTGGCAGTCCATGGTATCTTCGATATTGGCCTCTACCACCATAATTCAAAAGCCTCAATTCTTCTCCTGTATCCCTTATTCGATGTCCAGCTTTCACAACTGTATGATGTGACTGAAAATATGGCATGAGTCAGGTGTACCTTCATCTTCAATGTGACATCTTCACTTTCAGCACTTTATAAAGAGGCCTTTTGCAACAGCTTTTCCCAATTCAATGCATCTTTTCATTTCTTAACTGCTCCTACTGTGAGTGTTGATTATAGAACCAAGTAAAGAAAAATCTTGGACAACCTCAATCTTTTCTCCATTTATCATGAAGTTTCATACTGATCCAGTTTTAAGGATTTTTGTTTTGTTGACATTTAGGCACACTCCGTACTGACGGCTGTGTTCTTTGATCTTCATCAGTAAATGTTTCAAATCCTCTTCAATTTCAGCAAGCAGAGTTGTGTCATCTGTATAACACAGGTTATTAATGAGTCTTCCTCCAATCCTGATGCCATGTTCCTCTTCATACAGTCCAGCTTTTTGGATTTTTTGCTCGGCATAGAGATTGAAGAGGTAGGGTAGAAGGAGCCAGTTCTGACACACACCTTTCTTGACTTTAAACAAGGCACTGTTTCCTTGTTCTGTTTGAACAACTGCCTCCTGGTCCATGTACAGATTCCTCATGAGTACGATCAAGTGCTCTGGTATTCCCATTCTTTGCAATTGTTCTCTGTAATTTATTGTAATCCACACAGTCAAATGCCTTTGCATAGTCAATAAAACATAGATAGACATCTTTCTGGTATTCTCTGCTTTGGGCTAATATCCATCTGACATCAGCAATGATGTTCCTGGTTCCAAGCCCTGTTCTGAATCCCGCTTGATTTTCTGGCTGACCCTGTCTATACACTGCTGCAGTCACCTTTGAATGATCTTTAGCAAAATTTTGCTTCATATAGTCTATAGTGTGTGGTATTAATGATATCATTTGGTAGTTTCTCTTCCAGACAGTTGTCCATATAGCTGTTTTCCAAATCTCTTGGCATAAACAAGTTAACCAAGGAGACAAAAGATCTTTAAAAGAACTTTAAGACACTAACAGATAGAAAGGCATGCCTTGTTCATGGATCAGCAGAATTCATATTGTGAAAATGGCTATATTGCTGACAGGGATATACAGGTTCAATACAATCCCCATCAAAATTCCAGAAATAGCAAAAAAAAAAAAATCCTAAAATTCATATGGAAGCACAAAATGCTCTCAATATCCAAAACAATCCTGCGCAGAAAGAACAGTGCTGAAGGTATCACAATGCCTGATTTTGAATCGTACTATGGAGCCATAGTAACAAAAACAGCATGGTATTGGCACAAAAACAGACATACAGATGAATGGAATAGAATAAAGGACCCAGAAATAAACTCACACAGTTGTAAACATCTGATTTTCTACAGAAGGGCCAAGAACATACATTGCAGAAAGGACAACCTCTTCTCTGAACAGTGCTGGGAAAACTGGATGTACATGTGCAGACCACTGAAACTTGATCCCCGTCCCCTGTACAAAAAAAAATCAGTTCAGGATGGATCAAAGACCTTAATGGAAGACTTGAAACTTTGAAAACATTGGAGGAAAATTAAGGGAAAGCACTTCAAGATAGGTGTAAGCAAGGACTTTCTGTATAGGGCCTTAACAGCCTGGGAAATAATAGCAAGAATTGACAAATGGGATTGCATAGAATTAAAAGCTTCTGCATGGCATTTGTTGTTGTTGTTAGATGCCGTTGAGTCAGTGTCCGACTCATAGCAACCCTACATACAACAGGGGAAACACTATTGTCAGTGCTTCCCTGCTGTTCATAGGGTTTTCAATGGCTGATTGCTTTTTGGGAGTGGGTTGCTGGGTGCTTCTCCCAAGCCTACAGCACCTGGTTTTCCCAGGCAGTCTCCAATCCAAGGACTAATCAGGCCTGACTCTGCTTAGCTTCCAAGATCTGATGGGATCCGATGCCACAGGGCTACGGCTGCAGGCTCTGCATGGCATAGGCAACAATAAATAGAGAAAAGTGATAACCTACAGAATGGGAAAGAAATCTGTGCCAGCTATCGATCTCACAGGGGTTTAATATCGAGAATATATAAAGAAGTCAAAAAACTGAATACTAACAGAACAAATAACCCAATCAATAAATGGGCAAGTGGAATGAACAGATAGTTCTCAAAAAAGCAGTACAAATGGACAATACCTATGTAAAAAAAAATATTCAACATATTTAGCCATCAGGGAAATGCAAATCAAATCTGCATTTAGATTCTATCTCAACCTCCTCAGAATGGCTACTATCAAGAAAATAAAAAAACAATGAGTGTTGGCAAGGATGTGGGGAGGAACAAACCCCTATACACTGTTTATGGGAATGTAAATTAATGCAGCTGCTACGGAAATCAGTATGGAGATTCTTCAAGAAAACTAAAAATAGAACAAACGTGAACCAGCTATACCAGTCTTGATTATATACCTGAAGGAATCAAAGCCAGCATAGAGTGGAGATATCTGCCTACCCATGTTCATTCAAGTACTACTCCCAATAGCCACGTCATGCAACCAATCTAGGTGCCAACCAATAGGTGAATAAGGAAACTGTGGTCTATATACATAATGGAGTTTCACTCATCCATAAAGAACAAAATCATGTTATTTGCAGGGAACTGGATGGAACTGGAGAATACCATGTTAAGCAAAATAAATAAGGTGGATTCAGAGAGACAAGTATCATTTTCTTTTATATGTGGAATCTAAAAATAAATATGAAAATGGAAGTGGAATTATAGAGAATAAGGGGGTCCGTGGTGAGGGTTGGAGGTGGGGATAAGTGTGGGTAATGGGGAGAGGGATAAATACAATGAAAGTGCCCCCTAGTTTGTAAAATTAATAGTCACTAATAAAAAAGTAGGGAGGCTTGGATTTAGCTCAGTTGGTAGAGCACTGCTTTGCAGTCTCTGAGGTCCTTGGTTCGATTCCCAGCACTGCAAAAAGGGGAGAAGGACATGGAAATCCACTCCTGAGGCAATCCTGAAACAATCAGCCACTGAAAACCCTATGAGGGTTGCTATAAGTCGGACATGACGGCACCTAACAACAACAATAAAAAAGGACCTAAAAAGAAAGAATAAAGGAAGAACTATATGACTCTATCAGTTGATGCAGAAAAGGCACCTCACAAAATTTAGCACCCATTCATGCTACAAACATCCATCATACTGGGACTAAAAGGTGCCCCATCTTTGAATGATGTCTATAAAAGCCTTTAGATGATATCATGCTTAATAGTTAAAGATTGAGTTTTTGTCTCACCATATGACTAAGGCAAGGATATCTACACTCACCTCCTTTGTTCATTATCTAGGAAGACCTAGAAAATGCAATTAAGAAGGAAAAAATAGCATAAAGGTTGGAAAAGATCTGTTCCTATTCACCAAATGCAAGATTCTCTCACTCAACACTGTGTAGCTGACACTTAGAGCTCCAGCAATAGCACAATACATGTTCTCTCCAGATTCACTTGCAACATTCACCAATTTTGACCACATTCTGTACTATAAACACATCTCATCAAATGAAAGACAGTGTAGAAATCATAATGGCTAGGATTTAGTTCAGTTGGTAGAGCACCGCTCTGCAGTCTCTGATGTCCTGAGTTCGATTCTCAGTACCACACAAATGGGAGCAGGACATGGCAATCCACTCTTGAGGCAATCCCAAAACAATCAATCAGCCATTGAAAACCCTAGGAGGGTGGCTATGTGTCAGACACAACTCAAGGCACCTAACAACAACAACAACAGAAACCATAAAGTATGTTATCAGAGCACAATGGATTTAACCTAGAAATCAAGAACAGAATGATAAATAGAAAAACTCAAATTATTTGAAACTAAACCACATTTCTAAATAACAGTAGGTCAAAGAGTAAGTCTTAATAATATTTAAAATATATTGAACTAAATTAAAACGAAAATATAACATCAAAATTTGAGCTATATAGTAAAAGCAGTGCTTGAAAGGAAATGTATAGTATTAAATGCATATATTGGAAAAGAATAAATACATAAGATCAAACACCTAAATTACTAGAGTAAGAAGAGAAATTTAAGTTTAAAATAATCATAAAATATATAATAATTACAGAATAATTAAGTTGAAAATAGGAGAACAATAATCAACAAAAGCAAAAGCTATTTCTTTGAAAAGGTCATTTAAACTTTTAAATGTGTGTCTATGCTAATCAAGAAAAATAGATGTTGGATAGTTTATCAATATTAGAAATGAAAGAAGAATCAACTCTATTGTTTTCACAGACATTAAAAAAACAATAAAGGACTATGTTAAATAAGTCTATACCCACATATTTGAATATTTAGATGAAACTGACCAATTCCACAAAAGACAAGCTACAATAAGGTAATAATATACACAAGGACAGATAACCTATAGCCTTGTAACCATAATAAAATGAAATCAATAATTAACAAACTTCCAATATAATCACCATATTGAGATGGGTGAATTCTGTCAAACATTTAGGAAACAAATGATACCAATTCCTTACAATATCTTATGGAAGGTAGTAGAGAGAACTTCCTAAATCATTCTATGAGTTCCAGCATGACCCAAATACCAAAATAAGATAGATTTCAAAAAATGAAACACACACACACACACACACACACCAAAAAGTTGTTGTTGCTAGGTGCTGTCAAGTCGTATCTGACTCATTGTTGTGTTGTTAGCTGCCATCGAGTCGGTATCCAACTCATAGCGACCCTCATAGGGTTTTCAATGGCTGAGTGCTTCAGGATTGCCTTGGGAGTGGATTGCCAGGCCCTTCTCCCATTTTTGGGGTGCTGGGAATTGAACCTGGGGCCTCAGAGACTGCAGCGCAGCGCTCTACCCACTGAGCTAAATCCTAGCCCATCTGACTCATAGTGATCCTTATAGGGTTTTCAATGGCTCATTGTTTTGGGATTGCCTTAGGAGTGGATTACCACGTCCTTTTGCAGGTTCTGGGAATTGAACCCAGGACCTCAGAGACTACAGAGTGGTGCTCTACCAACTGAGCTAAATCCCAGCCCGTATATTAAAAAGTTAAATACATATAAATATCATGAAATACATACAGGACCTATATGCAGAAAACTATAACATATTGTTAAAAAATTAAAAATTGATCCAAATAACTGTAGATAAATTTCATACTCATAGATTGGAAGACTCAGTGTTCAGATGCCACATCTTCCAAACTTGATATGTAGATTCAATGGATTCTGAATCAAAGTCCCAGAAAGCTATTTTGTTAGATATGTGCCAACTCATTCAAAGTTTATATGCAGAAGCAGAAGACCTACAGTGGCCAACATAATACGGAACAAGAACATAGCTGGAAGGCTGACACTGTCCACCTATAAGACTTCCTATAGAACTATAGTAGTCAAGGCAGTGTGGCGTAATAGCAATAGGATGTAAATGTTTATCAACGAAACAACAGAAAGCCCAGAAATATACCCCACAAATATAGCCACCTGATCTTGGACAAAGAGCAAGGACAATTCAATTGAAAAGAAAGAATACTGTTTTTAACAAAGAATTGTAGAAGTACTGACATCCACCATCCACACTAAACAGAAAAAATAGAATCTTGGTGAAGATCTTCCTTGAACTTTTCGTAAAAACTAAACTGAAATGGATCATCACCCTAACTGTAAAACTATAAAACTCTAGACGAAAACAAGGAACCTTGTTTTTGGTTGTGTTTCTAGATGCAAATACAAAAAGGATGATCCATGAAAGAAAAAGCAACTGATGGAACTGATTTTATTAAAACTAAAGGCTTCTGCTCTGCAAAAGACAATGTTAAGAAAATGAAAAAACAAGCTTCACACTGGCAGAAAGTATTTCAAAACACCTATCAGTACTTCTACTGAAAATATGCAAAGGTCTTAAAACTTGACAATAAGAAAACAAATAACTCAATTTAAAAATGGGCAAAAGATATGAACTTTACCTGAAAAGATATACAGGTAATAAGTACACAAATGAAAACATGGTCAACATTATTTCTTGTTGTCATCATTGTTAGGTGCTGTGGAGTCAAGTCTAACTCATAGTGACCCTATATATAACAAACAAACACTATCTGACACCGTGCCATGCCTGGAACTATTGTCAGTGCTTCTCTACTATCTGTAGGGTTTTCAATGGCTGATTGTTTCAGGATTGTTTTGGGGAGTGGGCTGCCAGGTCCTTCTCCCGTTTTCTGCAATGTTGGGGATCGTACCCAGGGCTTCCGGGAGCACAGAGCAGCACTCTACCAACTGACCTAAACCCCAGTCTCTATTTTTCATTAGAAAATTGAAAAGTAAAATAATGATATAGCACTTATACCTATTAGAATGCCAGGCATGACAATATATACATTAAATAAGTTCACATTTATATTTATACACACATGTACTCCCCAACTTACAATGGCCCAATATATGGTTTTTTGACGTTATAATGGTGCAAATGATACACCTTCAGTAGGAACAATACTTTGAATTTTGAATTTGGGTCTTTTCTGGGCCCATTTTCACAACCCTGCACAGTGGCAGGAACTCTCAACCCTCAGCCAAATCACAAGGGTAGACAATCGATGTTCTACAGTGTACAGTGTTGCTTGCTAAACTATGATGTTTGGAAGATTATGTGTATTAAATGCATTTTTTACTTACAGTGTTTTTCTCTTGCAACAGGTTTATCAGGACATAACCCCCATCGTGTGCCTGAACTGAGGAGTGTTCCATTAGCTGCACGTAGGGTCACTATGAATCGGACCCGACTGGATGGCACCTAATACCACCACCAACAACCCCATTGTAAATCTAGGAGCATCTGTGTGTGTGTGTCTGTCTGTCTGTGTCTGGATTTGCCCAACTAATTCGGAAATTTTATCCATATAAAACCCTGCAAGGAAATATTAAATCACCTGAATATCCTGTAGTTGGTGATCATTGTTGTTAGGTGCCTTTGAGTCAGGTCCGAGTCATAGCTACCATTTGTACAACACAACAAAACACTCCCTGACACCGCACCATGCCTGGCACTATGTCAGTGCTTCTCTGCTATTCACAGGATTTTCAATGGATGATTAATTTGGGGGAGTGGGTTGCCAGGTCCTTCTCCCAAACCTACAGCCCCTGGTGTTCCCAGGCGGTCTCCCATCCAAGGACTAACCAGGTCCGACCTGCTTAGCTTCTGAGATCTGACGGGATAGGAAGCCACAGTGGTACAGCTGCAGGCAAGTACTATTAGACACAGTGTTACAACTAAGAAAAAAAATCTTAATCTAGCCTGGGATGGTGGCAGATGCCCATAATCCCAGCGACTGGGGAGGCAGAGGCAGGCGGATCACAAAGTTCCAGGCTAGAGCAATCTGTCTCAAAAAGCAAAAAATTATCTGGGGTGCAGCTTAGTAGTAGAGCGCTCTCAAAGCATCCTGAGACCGTGGGTTCAACTCCCCAGCATCCCCTCCCCGCAAAGTCCTAAACTAGAAATAAAATAAATGCGAGAACCCAGGGGGCATTACCTGCAATATCACGTTTTGCTCGGAATCGGGGGGCGTGGCTACACCGAGAGGCGGAGAGCGCTGTAGCCAGGACTTGGCATCGCTCGGGGAAGACGTCTTAAGTGGTGGCGTGGGAAAAAGTGTCAGGAAGGCAAGAAGTAGGGGGAAGCCGGCGGGCTTCGGAGACAAAGGGACTAGCCCCGGATCAGGCGTGCTGCGCTGGCCGGGGAGCCGGGGCAATGCGGGGAGCTTGGGGACGCGCGCCAGCCCCGATCGCGAGGACCCGGCGGCGGACGGGAGCGCGGGCGCGGGGCGCCGTGCGTCGCCCCAGCGGCTGCACGGGCACGAGCACGAGGCCGGCCGGGGCGCGGCGCGCGCACGTCCGCGCGGGGCGGGGGCGGGGCGGGCGGTGACGTCAGGGGGCGGAGACGGGAGGCGGGCACAGCGCGCGGCCCCGGGCGGAGCGGAGGGGCGCGGGGGGCGGAGCGGGGCGCGGGAGGAGGCGGGGGCGGCGAGGCCCCCGGCACCGCGAGCAGCCGGCGGGGAGGGGGCGGCGCGCGCGGGCGCCCGGCGAGCAGCTGACCGCGTCGGCCCGCGGCGCCGGCGGCGATGGCAGCGGGGTAGCGGCGACTGCGGCGCGGCAGGTGAGGCGGCGCTGGCCGCGGTGCTGCCGGGCCCGCGGCGGGGCAGGTGCGCGGCGGGCGGGCGCGCGCGGGGCCAGGTGGGCGCCGCGGGGGCCGGGGCCGGGGTCCGCCGCGCGTCTGCATTGCGGGCTCCGCGCCGGACCCCGCGGTCGCGCGCGTCTCCCGGGCAGGGCGCGGCGCTCGCGCGGGGTCGCGGCCGCGATCTACCCCCGCCCCAGCCCTGGCGCTGTCCGCACCGGATCGCGATGACACGCTTCGGGGGCCCCGGGCCCCGCGCCCAGTGGGCGCCTCGGGGGTCCCGCGCCGCGGACGGGGGCCCCGGGCGGATCCGCGCTCCAGGCCGGTCGCCGGGCGCCGGGGGCTGCGGCTGCGTGGGCCAGCGGGGCCCCGCGCACCGCTCCTGGCTGCTGGGTCGCGCTGGACAGCCGTGGAACCGTGGGTGCAATTTTGGCTGTGAACCCAGAGGCCTTCCCTAGGATCTCCTCACTGGAGGAGATGCAAAAAATTGCATCTGCTGGGCTTTAAGTGTTCCTTTAAATTTGGGAGATGTCAGTGATGTCATCATTAACTAAAACTTTCCTTCATTGGACACGGCCGCTCAAGTGTACCCTCCTCCCGCCTGGTGCGGCTATTGCAGCCCTGGGAGAATCTTTGCAAGGGAATGGATTGGCCTCAGCTCCCCAGACTCAAGGCACCCCGCACAAGCGCAAGCAATTTCTATCTGTTGGCTTCCACTTTAACAGATGGGAGAGCGGCTGAAGGGGAACTTGGTAGGTCCCGTTGGGTCTGGGAAATGCTTCATTCATAGCGCACGGATCCGGGGAAAGTCATGTATGACAGGACATGCGTGCCGCCCGCCTTGTCGCTGTAAACGAAAGTCAGCTGTAGGAGGAACAGTTTAAAAAGATACTCCCTTTAATGCGGTAAGTGAGAGGGAGCTGCAGCAGGAACCATTTAAAAGAACACTCTGTTTACTTGAAAGATACTCTTTTGAAGGCAGTTGTGAGAATAACAATGTTAAAAGATACTCTGTTTGTGCTGTGTCCTGGAAAAGGGAGCGGATGGGGCCTACCTCTTTGCGGGCCTTGATTGCTCCAGGCCAGGGTCTGCGTGGGAGAGGCCTGCCCAGACCTGGCAGGTTTACTAATGGCTCCCCAACGGTTGTGTATCCGGCTCAACTCACAGACCCCTGCAACACCCAGAGACGGCCCAGGGGGTGTGGAGGCTGGAGATCTACACAGAACACCAAGTTCCGGGGAAAATTCCTCCCTAAATGTCGGCTACAAGCCATCACACCATCATTGTATCCTCCGTGCCATGAGTACCAACTCTTACGGGAACAGAAGAGATCTAGTTCCCAAGACAGTCTGACCGCCTACTTAAGCCCATGGCATCAAAATCATATCCAATAAGGGACAGAAGTATTGACATTTTTGTATTTAATAATTAATGGCAGCTCCTAATTGGTTAAAACAAGGATGCCTTAAATTATTAGTGTGATTGGATTGTGGCTGCAAGGAACGGAATGCCATATGCCAGCAAAAGGTTTGAATCTAGTTAGGAATGGGAAGCTTTTCAGCCCTGAATTGGTGTGAAAAAAAATATGAAAGCCGTGGTTGGCTGTAGATACCTGGCACTCAGGATAACAGTGGGTGGAAATTAGTGCTTTTTGATCTTGCCAGGTGCATGTCTCACCTAGGTGTAAGTCTGGGTGGCCAGTGTCCCTTTGGGAAGTAACTTTTGAGGTCCCCAGCCATGTTGGAGAAGGGGAGAGAGCACTTTTTCTGAGCGAGCAATGGGCACATCGCAGCCTCCAGCCTGTTCATGGTGCCCCGTTTACTCACGGTGCGGTGCTTGGGTGAGATGGCACACGGTGCGGTGCTTGGGTGAGATGGCACACCTCGGGGTGGACTTGGCTCCAGATGTGCTGCTTTTCCACGGTTTTGCTCCTGCTGCGTTGAGTTGCTTTAGAACCTGAGCTCTTACGTTGTTGCTGAAATTCTCTCATCATTAAAGTGTCCACCATGGGAAGAAGAGTGGCCGGTAGGGCTCTGGACTGTGAACTCTTTGAAAATTGGGTCTGTGAGCTGCCAGGTGTGGTGACTTGTGCTCGTGTTCCTGGCGACTCAGGAAGTGAAGGCAGGAGGATCCCGCATTCGAGGCCAGAGGCAGACAGCTCAACTGAGCAAGACCCGGTTTCAAAATAAACAGTAAAGAGCTGGGTGCAGTGGTGCACACCTGTAATCCCAGGGGCTAGGGAGGTGGAGGTGGGAGGATCGCAAATCCGGGACCAGAGGCAATCTGTGTAATTTAGTGAGACTCTGCCTCAAAAAGTAACAAAATGGGCTGGGGGTGCAGCTCAGTGGTCCAGCATTTGCAGAGCACGCAAGCGCAAGGCCCTGGGTTCAACCCCCAGTATGGCTAAATAAATAAATAAATAAATAAACAGTAAAGAAATGGACCGGGATGTGGCTCAGTGGTAGATCACTCACAAAAATATGGGCGAGGCCCTGAGTTCAACCCCCTAGTACCAAAAAAAAAAAAAAAAAAGAGTATTGAAACTACTCTGGCCCACATATACATTTTTTTACCTGTACACATGTGAAAATATTCATAGTAAGTTTTCATTTAATTCACTATTGTTGTTGTTGTTGTTAGGTGCCGTCGAGTCATGTCCGACTCATTAGCGACCCTCATAGGGTTTTCAATGGCTGATTATTTCAGGATTGCCTTGGGAGTGGATTGCCAGGTCCTTCTCCCATTTTTGCAGTGCTGGGAATTGAACTGGGGACCTCAGAGACTGCAGAGTGTCACTCTACCAACTGAGCTAAATCCCAGCCCCTTAATTCACTGTAGGACTCGTGAAAATACAAATGGAAATGTTTCCACTAAATTTTTAGCAGTTAGTCACTTCTAAGACATTTGAAAACATCACTTAAAAGTCTCTTTGCCCTCCTTCTAGGTTTATAGGATTATGTCTTTCTTTCTTTTTATAA